>JAKVIS010001388.1:0-34703 GCA_033119425.1 Bufotes viridis
ACAATGAATGAAATCCACCAACTACATTTGCCGGCAGTATAATATTTCAGTAAAGACTGAGACTTATCACTGGAGACATACATAAAATATTGAAGGAGGTGGTCAACTTTTGGACATTGGTATGCATCTGGAGTGATGTACATGAAAAATGCATTAAACAATGCAATTTTAACATTTATATTCCAGAATTAGTGTGCTGGTCGATTACACGATTTACATTATGAAAAACTAAGGCCCCTTTCACACGAGCGAGTTTTCCGCGCGGGTGCAATGCGTGATGTGAACGCATTGCACCCGCACTGAATCCTGACCCATTCATTTCAAAGAGGCTGTGTACATGAGCGTTTTTTTTCAAGGATCACTTGTGCATTGCGTGAAAATCGCAGCATGTTCTATATTCTGCGTTTTTCACGCATCCCTAGCCCCATAGAAGTGAATGGGGCTGCGTGAAAAACGCATTGCATCCGCAAGCAAGTGCGGGTGCGTTGCGTTTTTCACTGATGGTTGCTAGGAGATGTTGTTTGGAAACCTTCAGTTTTTTATCACGCGCGTGAAAAACGCATCAAAACGCATTGCATCCTCGCGGAAAAAACTGAACAACTGAACGCAATCGCAGGCAAAACTGAATGGCTTTGCCTGTGAAATCGCACAGTTTTCACTGAACGCAACCGCAACGCATCCGGACCTAATCCGGACACGCTCATGTGAAAGAGGCCTAAGTGTCTGTTTTTCACCATTCACACCATTGTGTGAATATTGCCCAAAGTATACATTTTTCTATTTTTAATAAACTTGGCTCATTAATTTATTTGCTACTTTCATTTGACATTTTTCAGTTCCTATGTTTTGTGCCTGTCAGTGTTAGGGCGGGTTCACATTCGCATTATGGAATTCCGTGATAGGTTCCGTTATAATAGAATATAACTAAATTGTAGGAGGGAATACAAAACGGAACCCTTTAAGAGGCATTCTGTTTTGCTCCCTCACAATACATGTCTATAGGGGGAACATAACGGTTCCTTTTGTTTCTGTTATACATAACGGAAAAAATAGTCCTGTCGACATAAAAAAAATCACTTTATTGTTTATCCTTCTGCAGCACTATATTGTCTGTGACATCTAAGGGATGAAACCTGCAGCATCACAATTCTCTCTGATCCCAGCTATTGCAGCGGGACGTCAGTTGTAATATTCATCTGATGATTGCCTTAGCACAGCTTTTGTCACTCACATAAAATGAAGACATGTCCCTGGAATCCCATCACATAACAGAACTATCCTAATACCACATGTGTTAGGCTTCTTACACACTAGCATTTTAGTTTTCCGGTACTGAGATCTGTCATAGGGGCTCAATACCGGAAAAAAAAAAAAAAAAACCTTCAGTTTTGTCCCCATTCATTGTCAATAAGGACAAAACTGAACTGAACAGAACGGAATGCTCGAAAATGCATTCCGTTCCATTTAGTTGCATCCCCATACAGGAGAGCAAACTGCAACATATTGTAGTTTGCTTCACGTCCTGGGATGCGGAGCAAGACAAATCCGGCATGACCCCCAATGCAAGTCAATGGGGACAGATCAGTTTTCTCTTCCACAATAGAAAACGGATCAGTCCTCCTTTGGCTTTCAATGGAGTTCATAACGGATGCAGATGGTTGTATTATCAGTAACGGAAGCGGTTTTGCTGAACCCTGCCGGATCGAGCAAAACCGTTAGTGTGAATGTAGCCTTAGGCATACCAATTGTTTAAGGGGGTTGTCCCATTACAAACACAGCATATCCACAAGATGTGTCTGGTTAGTTGGGGTCCAACTACTGTGGCCATCAGTGATCACTATAATGCGGGCCTAGTGTTCCTTGAATGAAATGATGGTTTCTACATTATCCCAATATATTGGGCTGCCACAGACAGCAAAGCTCTTTTACTTAGCTGTCTCTGGCAGTCCCACAGTTTAGTGGAGTGACCATCACTCCATTCATTTGGAGAACACAAGGCCTCTATTTCTGAGACTGCTTGGACCCGTGCCGATATGGTACTTATCTCCTACCCCATGTATAGGAGATGTGTTTACAGTGGGACAACTCCTTTGATGTTTACGCCTATAAAATATTACAACAAATGCATTTAATGATTTCCTTGTTCTAGTCGATAATCAGACAACTAATTTCTAACACGTTTATTGTTATTTATGCAGGAGAAGAACATGACTACGGTCACTGAGTTTTTCATTGTAGCATTTCAAAGCAGCCGGTATTTAAGAATTTACTTAATCTGTCTCATCCTGATGATATATTTTGGGACAATATGTGGGAATCTCCTGATCATCACCCTGGTGTCCACCAGCAAGAACCTCCATGCCCCAATGTACTTCTTCATTGCACAGCTGTCCATTACTGATATCTTCTTAACTTCAAATATTGTTCCCAACATGCTCCACATCCTACTGAATAATGGGGGAACCATTACCGTTATTAGTTGCATGACACAATTGTATGTTTTTGGTACTACAGAAGCATCTGAATGTCTTCTTCTGACAGTGATGTCCTATGACAGATATGTGGCCATCTGTAATCCCCTCCATTATACTTCTATCATGACAAAAAAACGCTGTGTGATATTGGCCGCCATGTGTTGGGTGTTAAGTTTCTTTTTGTCATTCATTGAAACCTTATTTATATCAAAGATGACGTTTTGTGGACCAAATATCATTGACCATTTCTTCTGTGATCTAGTTCCCTTATTGAAAATTGCCTGTTCTGGTGTGTATACTATGGAGTTAGTGAATTATATACTGAGCTTTCCTTTACTCCTGAGCCCAGTCACAATAATTATCATATCTTATACGAAGATTATTGTCTCCATCTTGCGGTTGCAATCCAGAATCAGTAGACAGAAAGCCTTCTCCACCTGTAGCTCCCACCTCATTGTAGTCATCATATTCTTTGTTACTATACTGAGTGTTTACATTTTCCCAACAGAAGGACAAACCTTGAATACTAGTAAACTCCTATCCTTGCTATACACTGTATTTACTCCATTCATCAACCCAATCATATACAGTCTGAGGAATAAGGAAATCAAAAAATCTCTGCAGGAAATAATCAATAAATGTTGAATTTGCAGTTATATAATTTATGTATAAAGGAATTGTTTGACTCTATTTTCACTACCTTTAGTGCAATTTGTTTTAACATCCTTGATAAGCCTCATGGTGATGTTAGGATCAATGTCAAATTCCATTCTGTCCCCGGAGTCGCTCCTTAATGGTGGATGATTTGAGTAAATCAAGTAAAATGATCTGGACTGACATTCAGCTGTTTGGCAACAAGATGTTGCTGTTTCATAAACACAGCTAATAGACTTCATATTTTCCATATTCATGAGAGGTGAAGTTACAAAGCCTGTAGAAGAAAGAGAGCATCCATCTTAGAAGAAGCTGAGACTGAGGAACTGTGCGAGCAGAGGATCTGTCAGCATCCAGGTGTGGGATCATCCCTCAGTGACCAGAGCTACAGCCAAGTGAAGCTGACATATCCTAGACCCTGATCCTGTCCAGAGGAACGAGGATTGCTTTCAGGAACGCTTATGAGAGCTAAGGAGCAAAGAAACATACTCTGCAGCACCGCATGCTTGTTGGAGACGCCTTTGTTCACTTCACAGTCACCAGCGGATGCAGAGCAGACCCGGGTCGGTAAGACTGATCGTGCATGCACCTCACCACAGTGTTAGCGCCTAGAACCCGAGACTGAGACCAGTCCTGTAGTTAGTTAGATAGGGCTTCTATTTGTGTCAGGCTTCAAGTGTTGCTGACAGTTCATTGCAAGGACTCCACAATGTAAAGTCACATTTCACACTGGAGAGCTGATAAACTTCCCCACAAACTCAAGCCAGGCTGAGAAGGAATACTCAGGCACCTGCTACAAGACCAGTTACTGGAGGGGGAATACTGTAGAGCATTGTAAGATTGTAAGCTGCTGTGCTGCACCGAAGGCTAGCCCATACAACACACACAAAGAGAGTTTTAGGGTAATAAATGGTAAGGTGTGGCAGTTTAGTTGTGCCCGCCAGTAGGTAAATTACCGCACCTTCCTCCTGCATCCATCAAAGGGTGCCATGCTGTGCAGCACAAGGGTCTCAGCCTTCGGGCTGGGTGTATGAAAATGTATTGTATGTTCCCAGCATTTGTTGTTGTGTTCATTGCCACATTTAATTAACCTCTTGCCGACCGCCTCACGCAGGATTGCGCCCTGCGGGCGGTCGGTCTGTTCCTCCTTGACGCGCCCGCGCGTCATCTCGCGAGAGGCGAGATTTCCTGTGAACGCGCGCGCGCGCGTGCGCGCGTTCACAGGATCACGTCGGGGACAAGGTAGCTACAGCCTGCCAGCGCTGATCGTGCGCTGGCAGGCTGTAGAAGTTAAATCGCATATCAGACGCTGCTTTGTTAACAGCGTCTGATATGCTTGCTGATCGTTCCTTTGGTGGTCCCTTTGCTTGAGACCACCAAAGAAACTTTATAAGTGCACCAAACACCACACAGACCCCCACCCATCCACCCCACCCCCCACCCCGTCACTGATTAACCCCTGATTAACCCCCGATCACCCCATGTCACCCCCTGACACTAATTACCCCACTGTAAGGCTCATTCAGACGTCCGTATGTGTTTTGAGGATCCATGGATCCACGGATCCGCAAAACACGGACACCAGCAATGTGCTTTCCGCATTTTGCGGATCCGCACATTGCCAGAACTATATAGAAAATGCCTTTTCTTGTCCGCAGTTGCGGACAAGAATAGGACATGCTCTATCTTTTGCGGAGCTGCGGCCGGATGCTTGGGGGCCGAAACCCGGAAGTTTGCGGCCGCAGCTCCGCAAATGCTGATGCGGCGGCGCATAGTGTGCTCTCCGCATCACCGCCATCCCCATTCACACTGAATGGGTCTGCATCTATTCCGCAGAATTGCGGAATAGATGCGGACTGACCTTAGCGGGCGTGTGAATGGGGCCTTACTACTTTTTTTTGCACATTTTTGGCAGAGATTTATTCATCCACATTGATCGATGCGAATGAGGAAATCTGTGCCGTTTTGTTTTTTTCACATTTTTGGGCAGAGATTTTTCATCCACATTGATTGATGCGAATGAAAAAAATCTGTGCCGTTCATTTTTTTCTTTTCAGCCCAGAGACTGAACGGGAAAAAATCTCATTACCCGTATGCTCAATATAAGGAGAATCGCAGAAACTCCTAATGCTGGCCATACGTGTAATGATTGCGGAGACCCTCAAATGCCAGAGCAGTACAAACACCTCACATGTGACCCCATTTTAGAAAGAAGACACCCCAGGGTATTCCGTGAGGGGTATGGTGAGTTCATGTAAAATTTTATTTTTGTCACAAGTTAGTGAAATATGAGACTGTAAAAAAAAAAAAAAATCAATTTCCGCTAACTTGTGCCAAATTTTTTTTTTCTGTGAACTCGCCATGCCCCTCACAGAATACCTTGGGGTGTCTTCTTTCCACAATGGGGTCACTTGTGGGGTATTTATACTGCCCTGGCATTTTAGGGGTCCTAAAGTGTGAGAATCCAAATGCGTAAAAATGGCCTGTGAAATCCTAAAGGTACTCATTGGTTTTAGGGCCCCTTTGCGCATCTTGGCTGCAAAAAAGTGTCACTCATGTGGTATCGCCGTACTCAGGAGAAGTAGGGCAATGTGTTTTGGGGTGTATTTTTACATATACCCATGCTGGGTGTGAGAAATATCGCTGTAAACGACAACTTTTTACATTTTTTTATTCAAAGTTGTCAATTTACAGAGATATTTCATTTGGATTCTCACGCTTTAGGGGCCCCTAAAATGCCAGGTCAGTATAAATACCCCACATGTGACCCCATTTTGGAAAGAAGACACCCCAAGGTATTCCGTGAGGGGCATGGCGAGTTCACAGAATTTTTATTTTTTGGCACAAGTTAGCGGAAATTGATATATATTTTTTTATTATTTTGTTTTTTACAAAGTCTCATATTCCACTAACTTGTGACAAAAAATAAAATTTTACATGAACTGAATGTCACCCCATGGGGGGTGACATGGGGTGATCGAGGGTTAATCAGGGGTTAATCAGTGACGGGGTGGAGGGGTGGGGTGGATGGGTGGGGGGTCTGTGTGGTGTTTTGGTGCACTTATAAAAGTTTCTTTGGTGGTCCCAAGCAGCCTGGGTGCGCAAAGGGGCCCAAATTCCAACGAGTACCTTTAGGTTTTACATGGCGGCTCACAATTTAGCCCGCCCAAAATGCCAGAACAGTACAAACACCCACAAATGACCCCATTTTGGAAAGTAGACACCCCAAGGTATTCACTGAGGGGCATAGTGAGTCCGTCTGAGATTTCTTTTTTTGCCAGAAGTTAGCAGAAATTGAAACTTTTTTTTTTTTTCTCAGAAAGTGTCATTTTCCGCTAACTTGTGAAAAAAATGAAATGATACATGAACTCACCATGCCCCTCCGCGGATACTTTGGGGTGTCTTCTTTCTAAAATGGTGTGATTTGGGGGTATTTATACTATCCTGACATTCTAGCACCTGAAGAAACAGGACAGGCGCTCAGAAAGTCAGAGCTGCTTCAAAATGCAGAAATTCACTTTTTTGCACCATAGTTTGTAAACGCTATAACTTTTACCCAAACCAATAAATATACACTTATTGGACTTTTTTTATCAAAGACATGTAGAACAATAAATTTAGAGAAAATTTATATAGAAATGTAGTTTTTTGAAAAATTTTACAACAGAAAGTGAAAAATGTCATTTTTTTGCAAAAATTTCGTTAAATTTGTATTAATGGCAAAAAAAGTAAAAATGTCAGCAACAATGAAATACCACCAAATGAAAGCTCTATTAGTGAGAAGAAAAGGAGGTAAAATTCATTTGGGTGGTAAGTTGCATGACGGAGCAATAAACGGTGAAAATAGTGTAGTGCGGAATTGTAAAAAGTGGCCTGGTCATTAAGGGTGTTTAAGCTAGGGGGGCTTAAGTGGTTAAAATAATGTTTTGGCAAAAACTGGTGTTTGAGTTGCTTTCCTCGTTGGTGACTGTATCCTGGGAGACCACCCTGGTACACGGCTTACACTCCTAATTATCCTCAATTGTCCCTGAGACACCCTTTAAAGCATCAATAATACATAGAACTAATAACAGTTACACTTCACTAATTTCTTAGAACGCTCTGACGCGTTTCCTCTTGTACTGGATTCATCAGAGGTCAATCAATATCAAACTATAGATATAGGCTCTAGGGCAGAGGTAGGTGATAATTACGATAAAACAAGAAAGAGACATTAGATACAGTGGTGTCCCCGGCACACACTGACTGCCACAGTTATATATGGTGTAAACTGAGGCAGAAAAGACTACTTATGCCACTCAATAGTGCGCTGTTATGTGCTGGAATATGTCAGATAATGAGATAAATATGAGTATCTGACGGCTCGCAGTGGAGCCTCTCACTGTATCCCAGACCAGGGTTGTAAGAGCTGATGAGTCTCATGGTTGGATGAGGGTCCTGTGCTGCGCTTAGATGAGCAATGCAGCCAGCAATGTGGCACCCCCTTCATTTATAGGTGCATCTAAGATGGAGGTGGTACTAATGCTAATCAGGTAATTTGGGACCTGTGTGCAGGGAGCCTGCGAACACCAGCAGGACACACCACTCAGTCAATCACACATATTCTGCTCTAGACCGACACGCAGCAGCTCTGCTACATCTATAGAAATGAATTGCAATACAGTCTCTTGTATAGCAGAGCAGATCAGCTACAGGGAAAGTGTCACTGGGGAGACTAGCCAGGGAGGGAGAAACGTTCTTACTTAGTTACTTCCTTATTCTTTCTTTATGAAATAATCAGGAAAGTGTACACGTATAATGAATCTACCATTCTAATAAAAATGGATCAGGCTAATTCATGTGGTAATAACTTTGGAACACTATTATTTATGCAAACCGTTCTGAGACTGTTTTCTCGTGACACATTGTACTTCATGATAGTCTTAAACTTGAGTCAATGTATTTCACCTTTATTTATGAAAAAACCCTAAATTTCCTAAAAATTTTGAATAATTAGCAATTTTCAACATTTCTATTTCTCTGCTCTCAAAACAGAAACTGATACCTCATAAAATATTTATTACTTAACATTTCCCATATGTCTACTTTATGTTGGCATCATTTTGTAAATGTTATTTTATTTTTTTAGGACGTTACAAGGCTTAGAATTTTAGATGAAATTCTTAAAATGTTTAAGACAATTTCCAAACCCACTTTTTAAGGACCAGTTCAGGTCTGAAGTCACTTTGTGGAGCTTACACAGTGGAAACCCCCATAAATGACCCCATTTTAGAAACTACACCCCTCAAGTTACTAAAAACTGATTTTACTAACTTTGTTAACCCTTTAGGCATTCCACAAGAATTAAAGAAAAACTGACTGATGGTTCGGCCCCATTCAACTTCTGGGTCTCCAAATTGTCCACGTAGCCAGAGCTAGCCTTTTATGCCTTGGAGGTTCTGGCCTGCTCGGCGGCCAGCATTTTGTCTGAACGTGTATTTAGCATGGCAGGTGCTGATCCGCAGTGCGACTGACCCGTGCATGCTGCAGCTGAAACTCCACTATGGCCTGCTGCTGCTCGACAGTCTCTCCAGCATGTGCAAGGTAGAGTTCCACCGGGTGGGCATGTCGCATATGAGGCAGTGAGAAGGGAGGCCAAAGTTACTCTGTAGCGCAGACAGGCGAGCAGTGGCAGGATGTGAACGCCGGAAGCGCACACAGACGGCCCGCACTTTATGCAGCAGCTCTGACATGTCGGGGTAGTTGTGAATGAACTTCTGCACCACCAAATTCAGCAAATACGCCAGGCAAGGGATGTGCATCAAACCGGCTAGTCCCAGAGCTGCAACGAGATTTCGCCCATTATCGCACACCACCATTATCGGACACTATTAAACTTGGCCCACCACTGCTGGGACACCAGATTTAGGGGATTGCTATTTTGGCAATTGAATTTCACCCCAGAAAATTATCTATCCTTTGCCGGACACTATTAAACTTGGCCAGCCACTGCTGGGACATCAGATTTACGGTATTGCTATTTTGGCAATTGAATTTAACCCCAGAACAAAATATACCCTTGGTCGGACACTATTAAACTTGGCCATTCACACCTGGAATACTAGATTTACGGTATTGCTATTTTTGCAACTGAATTTCACCGCACAAAATAATATATCCTATGACGAACACTAGCAAACTTGTCCAGTCACAGTTGGAACACCAGATTTATGTTATTTCTATTTTTGCAACTGAATCTCACCCTAGAAAATAATAAATCCTTTGCCGGACACTATTAAACTTGGCCAGCCACTGCTGGGACACCAGATTTAGGGGATTGCTAGTTTGGCAATTGAATTTCACCCCAGAACAAAATATATCCTTTGACGGACACTATTAAACTTGTCCAGCCACAGCTGAAACCACTAATGTATGGTATTGCTATTTTGGCAATTGAATTTCACCCCAGAACAAAATATATCCTTTGCCGGACACTATTAAACTTGGCCAGCCACTGCTGGGACACCAGATTTAGAGGATTGCTATTTTTGAAACTGAATTTCACCCCAAAAGAAAATATATCCCTTGCTGCTCACTATTGAACTTGGCCAGCCACAGCTGAAACCACTGATTTACGGTATTGCTATTTTGGCGATTGAATTTCACCACAGAAAATTATCTATCCTTTGCCGGACACTATTATACTTGGCCAGCCACTACTGGGACACCAGATTTAGGGTATTGCTATTTTGGCAATTGAATTTCACCCCAGAACAAAATATATCCTTTGCCGGACACTATGAAACTTGGCCAGCCACAGCTGAAACCACTGATTTACGGTATCGCTATTTTGCAATTGAATGTCACCCCAGAAAATTATCTATCCTTTGCCGGACACTATTATACTTGGCCAGCCACTACTGGGACATCATATTTACGGTATTGCTATTTTGGCAATTAAATTTCACCCCAGAACAAAATATATCCTATGCCGGACACTATTAAACTTGGCCAGCTACTGATGGGACACCAGATTTAGGGGATTGCTATTTTGGCAATTGAATTTAACCCCTCAATAAAATATAGAACTTTTTATCCTGAGTTTCTAGGGGTGACAATAAGCACAGCCAAGCCACTGATGTATGATATAGCAAAAAAAAAAAAGCTAGTATTGATGGATTGATGGACTTGATGGCAGCTTGTGCTGGTGCACCACAAGACACAAAATGACCGCCGATCACCCCAGAAAAAAGTGACAGAAAAACGCTCTGTGCAGCCTAAAAACCAGTGAGCAAGTAACTAGCAGAAGTTGAATGATTCACAACTGTAGATCGATCACTTCATTAGGTGCTGTTGCTGACTTTTCCCTGCCTAATCTCGCCCTCACAGAAGCTGCGTCCTCTCCCTACACTAATCAGAGCAGTGTGACGTGCGGCGCTACGTGACTCCAGCTTAAATAGAGGCTGGGTCACATGCTGCACTTGGCCAATCACAGCCATGCCATTAGTAGGCATGGCTGTGATGGCTTCTTAGGGCAATAAGTAAAATGCTAGCTGATTGGCTGCTGTGCAGCCCTTCAGAAAGCGGGAAGAAATCGCCGAACAACGAACCTGAACTTTTTTGAAAATGTTTGGGTCGGGTCCGTGTCCCGAACACCCCAAAATTCGGTACGAACCCCAACTATACAGTTTGGGTTCGCTCAGCTCTAAATGTTACAAAACAATAGCTGTT
Organism: Bufotes viridis; assembly: GCA_033119425.1. Classification (NCBI taxonomy): domain Eukaryota; kingdom Metazoa; phylum Chordata; class Amphibia; order Anura; family Bufonidae; genus Bufotes; species Bufotes viridis. Next base: position 10,839 of record JAKVIS010001388.1, read on the forward strand.
TTGGCACTGTTTTTATTTTTTAAAACATTCATCTGACAGGGTAGATCATGTACTATTTTTATACAGCAGGTTGTTACGGACAAAATGATATAAAAAATGTCTACTTTCCTTTTTTGTTTGTTTCAGTTTTACATAATAAAGCATTTTTAAAAAAAATATTTTCTGAACGCCATATTTTTTTTAATTTTCTGCCGATTGTCTTGAGCATGAGCTCATTTTTTGCAGGAAGAGTTGATGTTTTTATTGGTACCATTTTTTGGTACATATGATTTTTTGATCATTCATTATTACACTTTATGGTGACCAAAAAAATTGGTTGTTTTAGCACAGTTTTTATTTATTTATTTTTTACAGCCTTCATGTGAGGGGTTAAGTCATGTGATATTTTATAGAGCAGGTTGTTACGGATGCGCCAAGACATAATATGCATACTTTTTCTTATTTATTTAAGTTTTACACAAAAATGGCATTTTTTAAACCAAAAAATTGATGTTTTACTGTCTCCATAGTCTGGTAGCTATAGCTTTTTTACTTTTTGACCAATTGTCTTAGTTAGGATATATTTTTTTGCGGGATAAGGTGACAGTTTGATTGATACTATTTTGGGGGGAATATGCCATTTTGATCGCTTGGTATTGCACTTTATGTAATGTTAGTTGACAAAAAATGGCTTTTTTGGCACTGTTTTTATTTTATTTTTAGTACGTGTTCATGTGAGGGGTTAGGTCATGTGATATTTTTATAGAGCTGGTTTTTACGAATGCGGCAATACGTAATATGTATACTTTTTTTAAATGTATTTAACTTTAACACAATAATAACATTTTTTAAACAAAAAATTATGTTTTAACGTCTCCATGTTCTGAGAGCTATCGTTTTTTGTTAGTTTTTTTTTTAGCGATTTTCTTATGTAGGGGCTCAATTTTTGCAGGATGAGGTGACGGTTTGATTGGATTCATTTTGTGGGACATATGTGTTTTTAATCACTAGTTGTTGCACAGAGCGCTGTGTCCGCAGAGATTTAGAAGGCAAGAACACCTAAGCACTGTCCCTGCCTTCTCTCTGGGTTGCCCTGCTGTCACTGACAGCAGGCAACCCGCTCGTCAGCTGCACGATTAGCAGCAGGCGTCTCTCCAGCCATGCACAGTACCACCTGCTTGTGGTCGTGAGTAATAACTATGGACTAACCTGTCTCTGATGCTCCTCCCTCACCTATATGTGATCGCTGGATGTGGGGGGATAACATCTAGTGTTAAGCGTCAATATTCAAATCGTGAATTTTAATTGCGAATATTGCCACTTTGAGAATTTGGGAATATTTAGAATAAAGTGCTATATATTCGTATTCGTTAATAGTGTTGATTGTGAATATTCTTATTTTTATCTCAAATATTGGCACTTAGCAACATCCCTAGCAACCAATAGGAAAGTTGCTTACCCCTTAGCGTTGATTGTGAATATTCTAATCGCAAATTTTTATCGCAAATATATTACATTGCCAATTTTCGCAATCAAGTAAATAATGACTGGAGATCACGAGTTCTTGAATTTGAGAATTTATGTAAATATTCAGCCCAAAACTTGCGAAATATCTATTGACTATGCCACTCATTTCTAATAACATCTACCAAGTCTCTATCCATAGATAGAATAGGCCAATATTTTCTAAGAGCAGGATCCTCATCCAACCGTGAGACTCAAGGCCGGCGCATCCTATAGGCGGACTAGGCAGCCGCATAGGGCGCCCCTTGGGAAGGGATGCTGCCAGGAGTACCAGCCCCCTCATGCTGCAGCTGCACAAGCGCTCTATATAGAGCCTCAGGCGGCTGCAGGCGGCAGCAATTGCCCCCGAGTCCTTAGGGGCCACCGCGCTGGCGCCGCTCCGTATATGGCCCCCTGCACCACCTCTGTATAATTGCAGAGAAGCACCATAATCTCGCACAGGTGCATGGCAGAGGCAACGTCGAGCGAAGCACATATGCGCCGTCTTCCAGCACACCTCGCTCGACGATGCGTCTGCCAGTGCACCTGTGCGAGATTAAGGGTCTTCTTTGCAATTACCCAGAGGCAAGTGAAGTGAATAAATTAACTAAGAGGCGGCGCTGGGCGGGGATCTGTGGATGACACATAGGGGGATCTGTGGATGACACAGGGGGATCTGTGAATGACACTTAGGGGGGATCTGTGGATGACACCTAGGGGGGATCTGTGGATGACACTTATGGGGATCTGTGGATGACACTTAGGGGGATCTGTGGATGACACTTATGGGGATCTGTGGATGACACTTATGGGGATCTGTGGATGACACTTATGGGGATCTGTGGATGACACTTAGGGGGGATCTGTGGATGACACTGAGGGGGGATCTGTGGATGACACTGATGGGGGATCTGTGGAGGACACATAGGGGGGATCTGTGGAGGACACATAGGGGGGATCTGTGGAGGACACATAGGGGGGATCTTTGGATGACACTTAGGGGGGATCTGTGGATGACACTTATGGGGATCTGTGGATGACACTGATGGGGGATCTGTGGATGACACTGATGGGGGATCTGTGGAGGACACATAGGGGGGATCTGTGGATGACACTTAGGGGGGATCTTTGGATGACACTTAGAGGGGATCTGTGCATGACACTTAGGGGATCTAAGCCATGGCCTACAGGCTAAACATGGGCCTGCATCAAGTCGATAAGAGTTGATATTATAAATATTAAAGGGTCCATGGAAAGAGGGGGCATATATAGGATATATACATGAAAGGGGATATATTCTATAAGGGGATATATATATATATATATATATATATATATATATATATATATATAAAAGGGACATATAAGGGGGCACATATTCCCCACAGGGGCCACAATGAGACCCTGTGAAATACTAAGGGCAGATGTGCACAGATGCTGGGCACATCTGCGCACATCATCCTATAATGTGCCTGTTTTAGGTATGCATATATATTATACATGCATGCACATGTTCGTGATACTCATACAAACAAATTGCTGCAGCGCTCACCTCCACCCTTTAGCTCTGGAAGCACGGATGAGAGACCCGAACCAGGTCCTTGCGGTATATTCATAGAAAAAAATCCAATCCAGCTTTCCTTAAAACCGATTCCTTTATTGATTTCTTGTATCATGTAAAATCCACGGACAATGTCAGAGTACACACAAGGTGGCGCGTTTGGGCTTACAAGTCATGCCCTTCATCAGACCCGTCTGATGAAGGGCATGATTCTAAGCCAAAACGTCACCTGTGTGTACTCTGACATTGTCCGGTCTACGTTACAAGAAAATCAATAAAGGAATCGGTTTAAACTGGTTGAATTTTTCTATGAATATGCACATGTTCGTATATATGCACATATTTCACCCCTTCCTCAACAATCCCCCTGTTGTCGGAAATACGACAATATATTTAGAGGAGAAGCGTTGAAACATATTTGCCCCACTGAACCCCATTCTTAGTGATAGTTCAGGAAGAAATGGAGTATACACTGATCCTTAGGTACCTAGACATCACCCATCCTGACCATTCACCGACCTGCTTTTCACCGTAACCCAAACTCTTCTATCCACAGGATTGGCTGTCGTCAACTTACCTGGTCTTTCTTTCTGATAACAATCTACCAGTGTCGGCCACACCCTGAGTTTGGAGTGACCACACCCTTACCATCTCTCGGTACTACTGCCGATCTTTAGGTATCCACCCCAAGGTCTGGACATCTTCTGCTTCGAACCTATTGGTGTCAGCCGCTCCTACTTGCGTGCTGCATGGAGGAGGTCCATTAAAACGGAACACCTACTCTCCCGACCAGCGTGACCTATTAACTTCTGGAGCAGCTTGACCCTTGCAGTCTTTCCTGAAACAAGAATATCGTCACCAGGAGCGGGTTCCCCCTCACAATTAGAGATGAGCGAACACCTGGATGTTCGGGTTCGAGAAGTTCGGCCGAACTTCCCGAAAATGTTCGGGTTCGGGATCCGAACTCGACAGGAACTTTATCCCGAACCCGAACCCCATTGAAGTCAATGGGGACCCGAACTTTTAGGCACTAAAAAGGATGTAAAATAATCCAGGAAAGGGCTAGAGAGCTGCAAAAGGCAGCAAAATGTAGGTAAATGCCCTGCAAAGAAATGTGGATAGGGAAATGAATTAAAATGAAATAAAATAAATAAAAAGTAACCAATATCAATTGGAGAGAGGCCCCATAGCAGAGAATCATGCGTCATATCACCCACCACTGGAGAAGGCCACTTTCAGTTATTTAGGCCCCAGCACCCAGACAGAGGAGAGAGGTCCCACAGCAAGGAATAAGGCGTTATATCACCCACCACTGGAGAAGGCCACTTTCAGTTATTTAGGCCCCAGCACCCAGACAGAGGAGAGAGGTCCCGCAGCAAGGAATAAGGCGTCATATCACCCACCCCTGGAGAAGGCCACTTTCAGTAATTTAGGCCCCAGCACCCAGACAGAGGAGAGAAGTCCCACAGCAAGGAATTATGGCGTCATATAACCCACCACTGGAGAAGGCCACTTTCAGTTATTTAGGCCCCAGAACCCAGACAGAGGAGAGAGGTCCCATAGCAGAGAATCATGCGTCATATCACCCACCACTGGAGAAGGCCACTTTCAGTTATTTAGGCTCCAGCACCCAGACAGAGGAGAGAGGTCCCACAGCAAGGAATAAGGCATTATATCAGCCACCACTGGAGAAGGCCACTTTCAGTTATTTAGGCCCCAGCACGCAGACAGAGGAGAGAGGTCCCACAGCAAGGAATAAGGCGTCATATCACCCACCACTGGAGAAGGCCACTTTCAGTTATTTAGGCCCCAGCACCCAGACAGAGGAGAGAGGTCCCACAGCAAGGAATAAGGCGTCATATCACCCACCACTGGAGAAGGCCACTTTCAGTTATTTAGGCCCCAGCACCCAGACAGAGGAGAGAGGTCCCACAGCAAGGAATAAGGCGTCATATCACCCACCACTGGAGAAGGCCACTTTCAGTTATTTAGGCCCCAGCACCCAGACAGAGAGAGAGGTCCCACAGCAAGGAATAAGGCGTTATATCACCCACCACTGGAGAAGGCCACTTTCAGTTATTTAGGCCCCGGCGCCCAGATTGAGAAGAGGTACATTGAACTTTGGGTTTCACAGAAAGATCATGGTAAAGTTAAAAAAATGAGGATTCAATAAAAAAGTGCCCCGGAGTACAAGAATACATGGTTGAGAGGGAGGCAGTTATAAATGTCTATTCTGCACAAGGGAGGGACAGGTCCTGTGGGATCCATGCCTGGTTAATTTTTATGAACATCAGTTTGTCCACGTTGGCTGTGGACAGGCGGCTGCGTTTGTCAGTAATGACGGCCCCCTGCTGTGCTGAATACACGTTCAGACAAAACGCTGGCCGCCGGGCAGGCCAACACCTCCAAGGCATAAAATTCTAACTCCACGTGGACAATTTGCAGACCCAGAAGTTGAATGGGGCCAAACCATCAGTCAGTACGTGGAGGGGTGTGCAGACGTACTGTTCAACCATGTTAGTGAAATGCTGCCTCCTGCTAACACGTTCCGTATCAGGTGGTGGTGCAGTTAGCTGTGGCGTGGATACAAAACTTTTCCACATTTCTGCCATGCTAACCATGCCCTCAGAGGAGCTGGCCATGACACAGCTGCGTTGGCGAACTCTTGCTCCTCCTCTGCCTTCGCCTTGGGCTTCCAACTGTTCCCCTGTGACATTTGGGCATGCTCTCAGGAGTGCGTCTTCCAACGTGCGCTTGTACTCGCGCATCTTCCTATTTGGCTTCAGTGCAGGAAGTAAGGTGGGCACATTGTCTTTATTTTGGGGATCCAGCAGGGTGGCAACCCAGTAGTCCGCACACGTTAAAATGTGGGCAACTCTGCTGTCGTTGCGCAGGCACTGCAGCATGTAGTCGCTCATGTGTGCCAGGCTCCCCACCAGAGGTAAGGACAAGCTGTCCTCTGTGGGAGGCGTATCGTCATCGTCCTCCGTATCCCCCCAGCCACGCACCAGTGATGGGCCTGAGCTGTGTCGGGTGCCACCCTACTGTGAACCTGTTTCATCCTCATCCACCTCCTCTTCATCCTCCTCTTCCTCCAGTAGTGGGCCCTGGATGGCCACACTTGTTCCTGGCCTCTGCTGCTGAAAAAAACCTTCCTCTGAGACACTTCTAACAGACTGGCCTGAAAGTGCTAAAAATGACCCCTCATCCTCCTCCTTCTGGGCCACCTCCTTCTCCATCATCCCCCTAAGCGTTTTCTCAAAGAGACATAGAAGTGGTATTGTAACGCTGATAACGGTGTCATCGCCGTTGGCCATGTTGGTGGAGTACTCGAAACAGCGCAAAAGGGAACACAGCTCGCACAGTCTCTCCAGCATGTGCAAGGTGGAGTTCCACCTGGTGGGCACGTCGCATATGAGGCGGTGAGCGGGAGGGCCGACGTTACGCTGTAGCGAAGACAGGCGAGCAGCGGCAGGATGTGAACACCTGAAGCGCGCACAGACGACCCGCACTTTATGCAGCAGCTCTGACATGTTGGGGTAGTTGTGAATGAACTTCTGCACCACCAAATTCAGCACATGCGCCAACGAAGGGATGTGCGTCAAACCGGCTAGTCCCAGAGCTGCATCGAGATTTCACCCATTATCGCACACCACCAGGCCAGTCTTGAGGCCCACTGGGAGAAACCACTCGTCGGTTTGTTGTTCAATACCCCGCCACAACTCCTGTGCGGTGTGGGGCCTGTCCCCCAAACATATGAGTTTCAGAATGGCCTGCTGACGTTTACCTTGGGCTGTGCTGAAGTTGGTGGTGAAGGTGTGTGGCTGACTGGATGAGCTGGTGGAAGCAGAGGAGGAGGAAGCCGAGTAGGAGGAGGAGGCTACAGGAGGCAAAGAATGATGCCCTGCGATTCTTGGCTGCGGAAGGACGTGCGCCAAAGAACTCTCTGCCTGGGGCCCAGCCGCCACTACATTTACCCAGTGTGCAGTTAGGGATATATAGCGTTCCTGGCCGTTCTTACTGGTCCACATATCTGTGGTTAAGTGGACCTTGCCACAGATGGCGTTGCGCAGTGCACACTTGATTTTATCGGATACTTGGTTGTGCAGGGAAGGCACGGCTGTCTTGGAGAAGTAGTGGCGGCTGGGAACAACATACTGTGGGACAGCCATGGACATCAGCTGTTTGAAGCTGTCTGTGTCCACCAGCCTAAATGACAGCATTTCAAAGGCCAGTAGTTTAGAAATGCTGGCATTCAGGCCCAGGCTCGAGGGTGGCTAGGTGGGAATTTACGCTTTCTCTCCAAGGTTTGTGAGATGGAGAGCTGAACGCTGCCGTGTGACATGGTGGAGATGCTTGGTGACGCAGGTGGTGTTGTCGGTGGCACATCCTCTGTTTGGTGGGTGGCAGGTGCCAACATTCCTCCTGAGGCAGAGGAAGAGGCACGAGGCAGCAGCAGAAGAGGAAGCAGGGGGAGCCTGAGTGAGTTTCATGCTTTTAAGGTGTTTAAACCACTGTAGTTCATGCTTTGCATGTAGATGCCTGGTCATGCAGGCTGTGCTAAAGTTCAGAACGTTAATGCTTCCCTTCAGGCTCTGATGGCACAGCGAGCAAACCACCCTGGTCTTGTCGTCAGCACATTGTTTAAAGAAGTGCCATGCCAGGGAACTCCTTGAAGCTGCTTTTGGGGTGCGCGGTCCCTGGTGGCGGTGGCCTGTAGCAGGCGAACTCTCTTGGCGGCGGCTGTTCTGCTTTTGCCCCCTGCTCCCTCTTTTGCTACGCTGTTGGCTCGGTCTCACCACTGCCTCTTCCTCTGAACTATGAAAGTCAGTGGCACGACCTTCATTCCATGTGGGGTCTAGGACCTCATCGTCCCCTGCATCGTCTTCCACACAGTCTTCCTCCCTGACCTCCTGTTCGGTCTGCACACTGCAGAAAGATGCAGCAGTTGGCACCTGTGTTTCGTCATCATCAGAGACGTGCGGACTCCGATGAGGTGGTATTCCCATGTCCTCATCATCAGGAAACATCAGTGGTTGTGCATCAGTGCATTCTATGTCTTCCACCACTGGGGAAGGGCTAGGTGGATTTCCTTGGGAAACCCTGCTAGCAGAGTCTTCAAACAGCATAAGAGACTGCTGCATAACTGGAGGCTCAGACAGTTTCACTGATATGCATGGGGGTGATGTGACAGACTGATGGGCTTGGTTTTCAGGCGCCACCTGTGCGCTTTCTGCAGAACACTGGGTGGGAGATAATGTTGTGAACGTGCTGGATCCACTTTCGGCCACCCAATTGACTAGCGCCTGTACCTGCTTAGGCCATACCATCATTATAATGGCATTGGGCCCAACTAAATATCGCTGTAAATTCTGGTGGGTACTGGAACCTGAGGTAGTTGGTTCACTAGGACATGTGAACACACCTGAGGATGACCCTCTCAGCACTTGTATATACACCTTGAGTGTAATATACCCTTTTACGGAGAGATTAACACTTGGCCTGCAACAGCTGGAACACCAGATTAAGAGTATTGCTATATCGGCAAGTGGATTTCACCCCAGAACAAAATATATTCTTTGCCGGACACTATTATACTTTGCCAGCCACTGCTGGGACACCAGATTTTGGGGATTGCTATTTTGGCAATTGAATTTCACCCCAGAACAAAATATATCCTTTGCAGGACACTATGAAATTTGGCCAGCCACAGCTGAAACCACTGATTTATGGTATTACTATTTTGGCAATTGAATTTCTCCCCAGAACAAAATATATCCTTTGCCGGACACTATTGAACTTGGCCAGCCACAGCAGAAACCACTGATTTATGGTATTGCTATTTTGACATCTGAATTTCACCCCAGAACAAAATATATCCTTTGCAGGACACTATGAAACTTGGCCAGCCACAGCTGAAACCACTGATTTATGGTATTGCTATTTTAGCAATTGAATTGCACCCCAGAAAAAAATATACCCTGTTAAAGACAGATTTTAACTAGGCCTGCAACAGCTGGAACCACTGATTAACGGTATTGCTATTTTGGCAATTGAATTTCACCCCAGAACAAAATATATTCCTTGCCTGAAACTATTATACTTTGCCAGCCACTGCTGGGACAGAGATTTTGGGGATTGATATTTTGGCAATTGAATTTCACCACAGAAAATAATCTATCCTTTGCCAGACAGTATTACACTTGGCTAGCCACAGCTGGAACACCAGATTTAGGGGATTGGTATTTTAACAATTGAATTTAACCCCTTAATAAAATATAGAAATTGCTATCATGAGTTTCTATGGGTGACAATAAGCACAGCCAAGCCCCTAATGTAGGATATAGCAAAAAAAAAACTAGTATTGATGGATTGATGGACTTGGTGGCAGATTGTGCTGGTGCACCACAAGACAAAAAATGGCTGCCAATCACCACAGAAAAAAGTGACAGAAAAACGCTCTGTGCAGCCTAAAAACCAGTGAGCAATTAACTAGCAGAAGTTGAATGATTCACAGCTGTAGATCGATCACTTCATTAGGTCTTTTTGCTGACTTTTCCCTGCCTAATCTCGCCCTCACAGAAGCTGGGTCCTCTCACTACACTAATCAGAGCAGTGTGACTGCGGCGCTACGTGACTCCAGCATATATAGAGGCTGGGTCACATGCTGCACTTGGCCAATCACTGCCATGCCGTTAGTAGGCATGGCTGTAATGGCTTCTTAGGGCAAGAAGTAAAACGCTAGCTGATTGGCTGCTGTGCCCTTCAGAAAGCGTGAAGAAATCGCCGAACAATGGACTCGAACCCAAACTTTTTTGAAAATGTCCGGTTCCCGGTCCGTGTCCCGTTCACTCAACACTATCTCTTATCAGATGCCCTTTTTTCAAAACTAACCTTACAGGTATATCTTAGTTTTCCGCTAATTCAATCTTGTGAAACCAAAACGGGCTGCCTTCTCTCTGAAGGATCAGATTACATAACCCCCCACGGAAGTCTAGGAAGTGGTCAGAAGTGAGGATAAGTGAACAGTACATCGAGAGATACGCACACGGTTATCACTCAACAGCTAAAAGTAAGTGTTATATCTCACCTCAAGTGCTTTATTCACATCATTTCTGTTCATAATATCCCTATAATGTGTTCTCTGGAGCAGAATCGGTTGTCTCATTGTGTGGTCTCTGGGCAGACATGATGCCTGTAAGCTAGTCCCCAAACTAAGGGAGATAAAAAATTATAAATAAATCCTATATCATATCTCCCACTACTGTGAAGGAGACACATCTAAGCATAACTACTGTGAATGGGGCACAAATCTGGAAATAACTACTGTGAGGGAGCACAATGTGGGCATTAGTACTGTGAGGGGCCATAATGGGATAATAATTACTACGTAGGGTAATAAGGGGACTGGGTGTGTATGATTATATTTTGGGCAGAATTAGTGGTATGGCCTAGTGAGCTTTTCAAAAGTTGGGTGGTATGACTATAGAGTCATATAATGGCCAGATATTGTATTATTCATCTTGTACACACATGGAAGCTTATTCTGAAAAGTTATATGAAAGCGTCAGTAAACTTTTTATTTCTTGGTTATCTGCTTTTGATGAAGTTTTACTTTTTTACTTTGGAAACTTTATGACCTCTTGACAGCGCATATGAAGTTTTCCTCCTCAGAGATCTCGGCCACAGGAGACACATGAGGTAATGGTAAAACTTGTTATACAATTGGTTTCCACAGCTCACTCTCTTCACTATGTGGATATACTATATATAACAGGCAGTGACATCGCTCCTGTGAACCTCACAGAGGTTCTCTACACCAGAAAGCTGCTGTGTTATATTGTAAAATTTTCTTTTCATTTTTTTATTAGTAGAATATTTATGTGGAAACAAAGAATGAAACATGATTCTCATCAATAAAGAAATCAGGATCTGTCAGGAAAATCCCAAAAATCTGATGTAAGTTCATATTAATTGTGGAGACTCTCAGTCATTGCAGGAATAGATATGTGACACGGTAGGTTTATTGCTGTTAGACATTGATTTATTATTATTACTATTATTATTAGTGTTAAGTGAATTGTAGTTAATGGAGTGGACTTCGATTCGAATGTCTGGAAGAATTTGTTTCATCCTGAAAGGTTTCCTCTTGATTAATAGAAATGAATACATTTTTCCTAAAATTTCGGTGGGGAAAAATGCGTCATCTGAGGGGTTCAATGACTGGGGGCTGCGCCATGGCCTTCATCTTTGCGCCTACTACATACAATGCAATGTGATTCATGACAAGTAATTCATAACTAATCAAATTTCTTGTTGAAGTTTGGCAAAGTAGCCAAATTTAAATTTTTGAAAACTTCGCTCATCTCTAATTATTATTATTGTGTTTGTTGTTCAATGCCGTAATGTGTACTGTAGTAATAACTGACTACTCATGCAAATACAATTAATCGCAAGAAAGAAGTATTAAAGGTCATTTATCAAACCAAATATGTCAGGTTTTTGGTCTAAAAATGCCACACAACATGCCGATTATGACTTCTGCAAAATTTCTGCAATCTTACGGAGACATACCACTTTTCAATGTGGTCTATGTGTACGGCAGAAAAGTGAGATTATGTTCTCTGCCTAAGGGCTCATGCACACAAACGTATTTTTTGTCCGAGACCATTATGTTCTGTATTTTTTTGTGGCCTGCATATGGAAACGTTAATTCAATGAGGCCGCAAAAGAAAAAAAAGGTGTCCATGTGCATTCCATATACGTATGTCGACAAGTCTGTTCCGAAAGAAAATAGAACATGTTCTATTCTTGTCCATTTTGCAGACAAGGGCAGGCATTGTTACAATGTATCTGCAAAAAAAATGCGCCTGTTTTTTTTTTTTTTTTTTTTTTGCAGATCAGTGTTTTGAGAACGAAAAAATAGTTAAGGTTGTGTGCATGAGCCTTAAAGGACAGAAAAACAAGAAATAACTTTATTGATATCCCTAATTAAATAAGGTAAACACCCTATAATTGTAATATTAGTGGATTGCTCCTTCTCAATATAAATGATGGGCAGCAGATAGCGGTGCAGTTGTGTCAGCCCACTAGCTGTGTCCCCTGCATTATGAGCAGCACCAGGTCCCCGGAAAAGTAGCAGTCCTAACAGTGTTCTGATGTAGTAGTGTGCAGGCATCAGTCACTACTGTGCACCACTGCAGCGTGTAGTCTGTCCTGTAGACATGCAGATACTGCCAATGGTCAAAATGTACTAATATGGGAAAACTATGTGCATCCTTTTCTACGCCAGACAGACAGAGCGTGATTCCCTAAAGTCATATTGGAGCAAGCGGTGCTGGCTTGACGTGCGGTATACAGCCAGGTAACCGGCATTGGTATGGCTGTACAAACCCGCCCATTCCCGTTCATTATATGGGGATGTGCTGAAGCAGAAATGGACGCTGTCCTAACAGAGCCAATAAGAGTAGGGGAGATGTCTATTGCCATAGTCAGGACTGCTCCGAGTCCTAGTGCACTCTGTGTGATGTACTGTTATGTGCCATCTCATTACTTGCAGTGGTTAGGGTGATCAAGCGGCATATTATAAAAAAAAAACTGGATATAAATGGCAAAAAGAACCAGGTATCATTTTCTTTTCCTTTCACTAGAGATGAGCAAAGTTATCAAAAATTTAATTTGGCTGCTTTGTCGAAATTCAATTTGGCACAAATTACTTTGTCACTAATCGCATTCCATTGTATGTAGCGGGAACAATGACGGGGAATGGTGACGGAGCCACTTCCCATCATTGAACCACTCAGATGCAGTGTTTATTGCTGATGGTGGCATCTGATATTATAATTAACGCCCTTCAGGGTTGAAAAAGTTACAAAGACTGACCCTGTCCATTTTCACAGAGAGGCCTGTCCAGTTACTCACATTTTGTTTGAAGATACCAATGATGTCATCACGCCGGGCAGGCATTTTGACGTCATCACTGATGTCACACATCACTGTGCGTGAGTTTTCACTCGATTTCTTCATATTAGATAGCTCTGTGAGAAAATGGATAAGGTGAGTATGTTGTTTTTTTTGTGTTTTTCTTTACCACCATTTAAGGACAAATAGATTTGTTACCACGAACCACAAGAAAATTTGGCTTTGTGACAAATCAAATATTTTCTACAATTCAGATCAAAGTCAATTTGTTTGACTTCAATTTGCTCAACAGTACCCTTCACATATACTTACTACCTTGTGTTAGTCTATTGCAGCGATGGCAAACCAATTTAGAGACCGAGTGCCCAAACTTGAACCCAAAACCCACTCATTTATCACAAAGCGCACACACACAAAGCTTTCTTCACCTGCCTGGTTAAGAAACTAGTCACCAGCAGCTAGAACTGGAGCAGGACCTAAACCAGCAGGTGTTGGTATACTTGGACAGTACCCTGACACCCCACATTGAAGATCAGCTGGACTACTGGGCAGCCAAACTGGATTTGTGGCTGCAAATAGCACAGTTTGCCCTGAAAAGGTGCCCTGACCGGCCAGTAGAGTGGCATCAGAGCGGGTGTTTAGTGCGGCGGAGGGCATAGTTACCACAAGAAGAACTCGCCTGTCCACCCAAAATGTGGAGATACTGACCTTTGTCAAGATGAAGCAGATGTGGATCAGCCAGGATTTCTAACCACCAATATCTGATGCATCAGACTAGATCATCCATGGTGCCACACCAACAATTTGACAAAAGAGATCAGTTTCCTCTGGCTACCTGCCTCAGCTACTATGCCACACATCTGCTACTTCTTTCATCCACCATCTTCCGCTGATACTCATATTGCCACCCACCTCCCCACTCTTTCACCAGGTCACTCTGTGGTCTCCTGATGCTGCTGCCACTTACTAACTATGTCAACTTGCCACTCTGTGGTCTCCTGATGCTGCTGCCACCTTCTCACTATGTCAACTTGCCACTATGTGGTCTCCTGATGCTGCTGGCACATCCCTGCTCTTCACTGGAACTCTCTGTTGTCTCCTGATGCTGCTGCCACCTCAACACTATGTCACCTTGCTACTCTGTAGTCTCCTGCTGCTGCTGTCAACTCCACTCTATGTCACCTTGCCACTCTGTGGTCTTCTGATTCTGCTTCCACCTCCACACTATGTCACCTTGCCACTCTGTGGTCTCCTGATTCTGCTTCCACCTCCATACTATGTCACCTTGCCACTCTGTGGTCTCCTGATTCTGCTTCCACCTCCACACTATGTCACCTTGCCACTCTGTGGTCTCTTGATTCTGCTTCCATCTCCACACTATGTCACCTTGCCACTATGTGGTCTCCTGATGCTGTCACCACCTCCAGACTCTGTCACCTTGCCACTCTGTGGTCTTTTGATTCTGCTTCCACCTCCACACTATGTCACCTTGCCACTCTGTGGTCTCTTGATTCTGCTTCCACCTCCACACTATGTCACCTTGCCACTCTATGGTCTCCTGATGCTGCTGTTACCTCCACACTATGTCATCTTGCCACTCTGTGGTCTCCTGATGCTTCTTCTTCCACCTCCACAATGTCATTGTGCCACTCTGTGGCCTTCTACTAATGCTGTAGCCACCTCCAGACTCTGTCATTGGGCCACTCTGTGGTATCTTCTTGCTGCTTCCATCTCACGACTATGTCAAAGGACCATTCTGTGGACTTCTCATGCTGTTGCCACCCTCCTCACTTCATGACTGGGCCACTATATTGCCTTTCGGCCTGTCTGACATCATTTATTTGACCCTTCTTCTGATCTGTCAGAAGGAAGGAAAAATTATATTCACAACGGAACCTGTCTATGTAACAGCTGTAAGGCCTGTATGGTCCCATTATAATTGGCTTGTAATTTGGTAGCCAAAAGCCGGAGTTGGTACAAAACACAGAGGACATGCAAATATTCCATCCATATCTGTTTTGGATCCACTCCAGTTTTTTTTTTTTTTTTTTGGCATTAGCAATACTGATGGATTACTGACCAAATGCTGACCAAGTAAATGCAGATGTTCAACAGCCAGGATCCGTTTTTTGGGGGTTATTATTCTGACAGATCAGAGGAAGGGCAAAATAATCAGTAACGTCAACACAAAATTACTGCTGACACCCTCTGCACTCTGTTGGGGGGCTCTACTTGTAAAAGCGTTTAATAGAACAGGTTCCGTAGACATCTATGTGGAATCAGCTGAGGACGGTGGAGAAGGAGAGCGCTTCTTCTTGACGCTAACATCTACCTGTATGGCTGAGTTCATACTTGAGTTATTTGGTCAGTTTTGGCCCTGTGACTGCCTAAAAAAGTAAAGTATGCAGTGATTCTAAGAGCAACACCTGTCATCTTCATTTCATACAAACTCACTGTATTATTTTATTACCACAGCAGACTCCCTATGCGAGTTACTGCAAGGCACAGTGTTCTACACCATTAAAAAGGCTCTCAGCAGCCAGGAAAAAGCCGCTAATATATTCAGATGGAACCGAAAAAATATTTTCTAAAAATTCAACAAACCGGCAGAATCGAATTTTTGAAAAATTTGCTCATCTCTAGACTATATACAGGAGTATGTAACTGTAAATAATATTATAAGTGATAACTAGAGTTGAGCGAACACCTGGATGTTCAGGTTCGAGAAGTTCGGCCGAACTTTACGACAATGTTCAGGTTCGGGATCCGAACTCGACCCGAACTTCATCCCGAACCCGATTGAAGTTCAATGGGGACACAAACTTTTGGGCACTAAAAAGGCTGTAAAATAGCCCAGGAAAGGGCTAGAGGGCTGCAAAAGGCATCAAAATGTAGGTAAATGCCCTGCAAACAAATGTGGATAAGGAAATGACTTAAAATAACATAAAATAGAGAAAAATAATAAATAAACATTCTAAACTTGAGCCCAAGTGAGTGACAGTGGCACCTGTCACCCAGCAAACAGAGGATGTGGCAGCAACACCACCACATCTGTCATCGTCACCAAGCATCTCCACCAAATACCATGGAAGTGTTCAGCTATCAGCTGTCCATCTCCCAAATACTGGAGAGAAAAAGAAATAGAAAGAGGAAGTCCCCCCTACCCATTGCTCTGAATGCCTTATTTCAAACTTCCTGGTCCTTTAAAATGCTGTCATTCAGTCTGGTGTACAGTTTTAAAAACCTTATGGCGGTGGCTGTCCCACAGTACGTGTATCCCAGCTGCCGCTACTTTTGCCTGCGACTGAGCCATCCCTTCCCTGCACAACCAAGTGGTGGACAAAATCAGGTGTTCACTGCGCAACGCTATCTATGGCAACGTTCACATAACCATCAACACATTGGGTAAATGTAGCGGCTGGCCCAGAAACAGATAGCATTTTTGCTAATGTCCTTCCACCACTGAGGATTGCTGGGCATTTCTCTTTGTATCCTGTTACCTCCTTCTCCTAGTCGGCTTCCTCCTCCTCCTAGTCGGCCTCCTCCTCCTCATCCACTCAGCATAACACCTTCACCACCCACAGCAGCACAGCCAGGGGAAATGACAGCAGTCTGTTTTAAAACTTGTGTGTTTGTGGGAAAAAACCCACAACGCGCAGGAGCTGTGGACAGGCATGGAACAACAGGCGGATGATTGGTTGGTGCCATAGAGCCTTCAGCCCAGCCTGGTGTTGTGCACTAAAGGGGCAAAATGTAATAGCAGGTTTGGGCCTAGCCGGTTTGACGCACATCCCCTGCCTGCCCCATGTGCTGAATTTTGGGTGCAAAAATTCCTAAACACCAGACAGTGAAAATCAATTCAGTTAATCGAACACCCCCCCCCCCCCCTTTCACTCAAACCATTAACAAACTATTTACAAATTTACTTAAAAACATATTAAAATAACTATAATGCAGCTAAACTTACTATATAAAGAAACAAAACTATATACACGCCTTATCCTTAACTTAAGGCCAGCCAATTACATAAGGCTCGGAGGGTGGGTTCCTGCACCAACATAGGCCCTGGCCTGGAACACAATTGTCCAGCCAGCGCACAGTTCTGAAGGCAGCATTTTAGCAACATGGTGGAAGAGTACACGTACTGACTGATGGGTTTGCCCAGGGGCGTAGCTACAGGGAAGCATGGGAAGCTACTCTTTTTGGTCCCTGACCTATAAGGGGCCCGTCCAGGAGGAGGAGAACTAAAAGACTTTGTCAGGGCCCCCTCGACAGTATTATACAGTGAAATTATATACAGTGGCAGTATAGACAGTATAGAAAACGGATGGAAAATTAACCCAAACAGCCTCACACCCTACACACTCAACACCCCCACCCCACCCCCACCCCTTTCACTCAAACCATTAACAAACTATTTACAAATTTACTTAAAAACATATTAAAATAACTATAATGCAGCTAAAGTAACTATATAAACAAACAAAACTCTATACACGCCTTATCCTTAACTTAAGGCCAGCCAATTACAAGTGGCTCGGAGGATGGGTTCCTACACCAACATAGGCCCTGGCCTGGAACACAGTTGTCTAGCCAGGGCACAGTTCTGGAGGATGAGGAGGAGTAGGAGGAGCGCTGGGGGATACAGAGGACACAGACGATATACCTCCCTCAAAGAGGATAGCTTGTCTTTGCCTCTGGGCAGCCTGGCAGACATGAGCGACAACATGCTGCAGTGCCTGCGCAACGACCGCCCAGTTACTGCCATATTCTAACTTCTGCTGCTTACTGGGTGGCCACCCTGCTGCATCCCCGTTACAAGGACAACGTGCCGTCCTTAATTCCCTCACTGGAGTGTGATAGGAACATGAGCCCTCTAGTAGACACGCTGCTGATGGCATTTACACCTGACACCGGGGACTCAGTGGAAGCACAAGGTAAAGACAGAGGAGGAGGAGGAGGAAGAATTTGCCAATGCAGCTGGGTCACCACCAACACCTCAGAAGGCAGGTTTATCATTGCCAAAATTTGAAAAAGCATTGTCATCACGCCACAACAACCTGCACCACCAGCAGATCTGGGACATCTTAGCAGAGGCAGCATTTAAGGAACATGTTGGAACAGTACACGTACTGACTGATGGTCTACCTAGGGGAAAAGCTACAGGGGAAGCAGGGGAAGCAACTGCTTTGGGGCAGTGACCTAGAAAGGGCCCATCCAGGAGGAGGAGGAGTAAAGGACTTTGTCAGGGCCCCCTCAACAGTATTACACAATTAATTTATATACAGTGGCAGTATAGACAGTGTAGAAAGCGAATGGAACAGCTGCTGGGCCTGGTCTGAGAGAGAGATCATTAGAAGCCACAGGCATGGCGGTATGAAAGGAAGGGGTTGCGCAAAAATTACTGGGGGAGGGGGGCCCCATTCAAAAATTTGCGGTGGTGCCCAATCATTTTTAGCTACGCCACTGGGTCTGGCCCATTCAACTTCTGGGTCTTCAAATTGGGCACATGTCCTGAGGTTGCCTTTTACGCCTTGGAGGTGCTGGCCTACCCTGCAGCCACTGTATTGTCTAAACGTGTGTTTAGCATGGCTGGGGGCATTATCACAGACAAGCGCAGCCGCCTGTCCGCAGACAATGTTGGCAACTAAGCTTTTGTTTATTAAAAAGAACCAGACATGGGTCCCACAGGAATTGTTTAAACCTTATGCAGAATAGACATGTATACCGGCCTTACCTAACCATTGTTTTAAAATAAAAAATAAAAAAACTGTTATTGGAGACTACCTTTGGCTTCACAGCCCAAAAAGGCTTCATTTCATGCAAAAATGTATCCGCCAATTGTAAGATCCCGGTCAGTTATGCAGTGCAGGGGATTGTACCTGGCAAAAATGGTAATATTTCACACAGCAATTTAAAATCTATCCTTTGCCGGACAGTATTAAACTTGGCCAGCCACAGCTGAAACCAATGATTTACGGTATTGCTATTTTGGCAATTGAATTTTACCCCAGAACAAAAGCTATCCTTTGACGGACACTAGGGAAATTGTCCAGTCACAGCTGGAACACCAAATACAGGGCATTGCTATTTTGGCAATTAAATTTCACCCCAGAAAAAATATACCCTTTTACGGACAGATTTAAACTAGGCCTGCAACAGCTGGAACATCAGATTTACTGTATTTCTATTTTTGCTACTTACTTTCACCCCAGAAAATAATATATCCATTGACGGACACTAGGGAAATTGTCCAGTCACAGCTGGAACGCCAGATTCAGGGTATTGCTATTTTGGCAATTAAATTTCACCCCAGAAAATAATATATCCTTTGCCGGACACTATTAAACTTTGCCAGCCACTGCTGGGACACCAGATTTACGGTATTGCTATTTTGGCAATTGAATTTCACCCCAGAAAATAATATATCATATGACGGACACTATGAAACTTGTCCAGTCACAGCTGGAAAACCAGATTTACGGTATTTCTATTTTTGCAACTGTATTTCATTGCATAAAAAAATTTATATCCTTTGCCGGACACTATTAAACTTGGCCAGTCACAGCTGGAACACCAGATTTACGGTATTTCTATTTTTGCAACTGAATTTCACCCCAGAAAATAATAAATCCTTTGCCGGACACTATTAAACTTGGCCAGCCACTGCTGGGACACCAGATTTACGGTATTGCTATTTTGGCAATTGAATTTCACCCCAGAACAAAATCTATCCTTTTCCGGACACTATTAAACTTGTCCAGCCACAGCTGGAACCCCAGATTTATGGTATTCATATTTTTGCAACTAAATGTTACCCCAGAAAATAATATATCCTTTGACGGACACTATTAAATTTGTCCAGACACAGCTGAATCCAATAATTCATGGTATTGCTATTTGGGCAATTGAATTTCACCCCAGAGCAAAATATATCCTTTGCCGGACACTATTAAACTTGGCCAGCCACTGCTGGGACACCAGATTTACGGTATTGCTATTTTTGCAACTGAATTTAATCGCAGAAAATAATATATCCTATGACGGACACTATTTAACTTGGCAAGCCACTGCTGGTACACCAGATTTACAGTATTGCTATTTTGGCTATTGAATTTCACCCCAGAACAAAATATATCCTTTTCAGGACACTATTATACTTTGCCAGCCACAGCTGGGACATTAGATTCAGGGGATTGCTATTTTGGCAATTGAATTTCACCACAAAAAAAAAAAAGCACACTTGGCTAGCCACAGCTGGAACACCAGATTTAGGGGATTGCTATTTTTGCAACTGAATTTTAAACGCAGAAAATAATATATCCTATGACGGACACTAGCAAACTTGTACAGTCACAGCTGGAACACCAGATTTACGTTATTTCTATTTTTGCAACTAAATTTCACCCCAGAAAATAATAAATCCTTTGCCGGACACTATTATACTTGGCCAGCCACTGCTGGGACACCAGATTTACGGTATTGCTATTTTGGCTATTGAATTTCACCCCAGAAAAAAATATATCCTTTGCCAGACACTATTAAACTTGGCCAGCCACAGCTGAAACCACTGATTTACGTTATTGCTATTTTGACAATTGAATTTCACCCCAGAAAATAATATATCCTATGACGTACACTATGAAACTTGTCCAGCCTCTGCTGGGACACCAGATTTACTGTATTTCTATTTTTGCAACTGTATTTCACCCCAGAGCTGGAACACCAGATTCAGCATATTGCTATTTTGGCAATTAAATTTCACCCCACACAAAAATATACCCTTTTACGGACAGATTTAAACTAGACCTGCAACAGCTTGAACACCAGATTTATTGTATTTCTATTTTTGCTACTGACTTTCACCCCAGAAAATAATATATCCTTTGCCAGACACTATTTAACTTGGCCAGCCACAGCTGAAACCACGATTTATGGTATTGTTATTTGGGCAATTGAATTTCACCCCAGAACAAAGTATATCCTTTTCCGGACACTATTAAACTTTGCAAGCCACTGCTTGCAATATATCCTATGACGGACACTATAAACTTGTCCAGTCACAACTGGAACACCAGATTTACGGTATTGCTATTTTTGCAACTGAATTTCATCGCAGAAAATAGTATATCCTATGACGGACACTATTAAACTTGGCCAGCCACTGCTGGGACACCAGATTTACAGTATTGCTATGTTGGCTATTGAATTTCACCCCAGAACAAAATATATCCTTTGCCGGACACTATCATACTTTGCCAGCCACAGCTGGGACATTAGATTTTCGGGGATTGCTTTTTTGGCAATAGAATTTCACCACAAAAAAAAAAAAATCTTTCCTTTGCCAGACAGCAGACAGTATTATACTTGGCTAGCCACAGCTGGAACACCAGATTTAGGGGATTGCTATTTTGGCAATTGAATTTAACCTTAATAAAACATAGAAATTTCTATCCTGAGTTTCTAAGGGTGACAATAAGCAAACCCAAGCCCCTGATGTAGGATATAGCAAAAAAAAAAAAAAAAAACTAGTATTGATGGACTTGGTGGCAGCTTGTGCTGGTGCACCACAAGACACAAAATGGCCGCCGATCAAATTGACAGAAAAACACTCTGTGCAGCCTTAAAACCAGTGAGCAATTAACTAGCAGAAGTTGAATGATTCACAGCTGTAGATCGATCACTTCATTAGGTGCTTTTGCTGACTTTACCCTGCCTAATCTCGCCCTGACAGAAGCTGTGTCCTATCCCTACACTAATCAGAGCAGAGTGATGTGCAGTGCTACATGACTCCAGCTTAAATAGAGGTTGGGTCACATGCTGCACTTGGTCAATCACAGCCATGCCATTAGTAGGCATGGCTGTGATGGCTTCTTAGGGCAAGAAGTAAAACGCTAGCTGATTGGCTGCTGTGCAGCCCTTCAGAAAGTGGGAAGAAATCACTGAACAACGGACCCGAACCCAAACTTTTTTGAAAATGCTATGCTCGAACTGTTCGCTCAACCCTAGTATTAACCAACATGGGTTTACCAAGGACAGATGTTTTCATATTCACCTGATTTTCTTTTTAAGAGGAGGTGATTAGTAGCGTGGACAGAGGGGAGACTGTGGATGTAGTGTTTCTGGATTTTGTAAAGGCTTTTGATTCTGTCCCTCATAGCCGTTTAATAGGCAAAGTCAGGTCTATAGGCTTAAAAAGTATAGTTTGCAATTGGATTGTAATCTGGCTGAAGGACCGTGTCCAGAGAGTTGTGGTTATTGATTCCTATTCAGAATGGTCCAGGGTTATCAGTGGGGACCCCAAACTTCAGTGCTGGGTCCTCTATTATTTAACTTATTTATTAATCACATCGAGGATGGGATTAATAGCGCTATTTTTGCAGATGACACTAAGCTTTGAAGTACGGTGCAGTGTATGGAAGATGTCCATAAACTACAAGCTGACTTGAACACTCTGAGTGATTGGGCATCAACTTGGCAAATTGGGTTCAATGTGGATAAGTGTAAAGTTCTGTATCTTGGTAGTAATAATATATGTGCTTCTTATGTCCTAAGTGATATAACACTCGGGTAGTGGAATATGCAGTTCAGTTCTGGGCACCAGTGCATAGAAAGGATCCCCTGGAGCTGAAGCGAGTAAAAAGGAGAGCAACTAAACTCATAAGGGACATTAGTCTTAGTTATGAAGAAAGACTAAAAGAATGAAATGTATTTAGTCTTGAGAAGAGACATCTAAAGGGGGACATGATTAACCTATACAAATATATTCGGTGAAAAACTGTTTCATGTAAAATGCCCTCAAAAGACAAGGGTGCACTGCCTCCGACTGGAGAAGAAAAAGTTCAGTCTCCAGAAGAGTCAAAGCTTCTTTACTGTAAGAACTGTGAATCTGTGGAATACACTTCCCCAGGTTGTGGTCATAGCAGGAACAGTGGACAGTTTTAAAAAAGGTTTAGATGGGCACAAGACATGTCTGTGTGAGCTCTGCAGACGACCGCCGGTTTAAGAGCATATTAAGCGCTTTACATTAGCTACAAATGGGGAAGACCTCAAGAGAGAGACCCAAGGAGACGGCTGGAGCCCCCACGCCTGGTCCCACCAGAGGAGATATGGACAAATTTGTCCGAAAACGGCTGATTACCCCAGCTACACCTCGGCCCAAGATGGCGCCGCATCAAGATCTACCCGCCCCTTCTGAAGGCTCCGTGGACTCGGAAGGAGAGAGTGAAGTTGATAGAGAAGGAGGAGGCGAAGAACTCCCAGTCTCAAGGAGATTTATGAGAGATCTCATCTCCGAGGCACTTGCACCGCTTAAAAAAGACCTCACAGATATCAGACGCGACATGCGGCAAATCGCGGACAGGGTTGAAGAACTTGAGACCCAGCAAGACAAGGTAACCTGCCATTCCATAGCTGTTGCCCATAGCCTGGATAGAGCACAAGCTCATATTAATCAACTCTACAATCTGTCTGAAGATCAAGATAATCGCGGCAGGCGCAACAATCTGCGCTTTAAAGGCCTACCTGAGTCTGTATCTACAGAGGACCTGAGGGCGCCATACTGGAAATTTGCAACATGCTGCTAGGCCCAGAACACGGCCTGGACCTCACCATGGACAGAGTCCACCGAGCGCTGCGCCTCCGCCCAAACCGGGAGATCCTCCCAGGGACATAATCTGCCGCCTGCTTAATTTCCAATCAAAAGAAAAATTTTGCAAGCTGCAAGAAACAAGAAATCAATAGCCTTCGGAGATACAGAGCTATTTCTTTTTCAAGATCTATCTCCTATTACCCTGCAAAACGCAGGATTCTGAAACCACTTCTGGTGAAACTCAGGGACCTGAATATTACTTATAAATGGCTTCACCCCTTTGGCCTTTTCATAAATGCGCCTAGCAGGA
>JAKVIS010001389.1:0-35232 GCA_033119425.1 Bufotes viridis
AGACTGGATACAAGATGAGATACAGCCTTTAGCCTAGTTAGAGGATGAGATATGACCTCTAGCCTGGATACAAGATGAGATACTGCCTCTAGCCTAGATATAGGATGACACAAGATGAGAAACTACCTCTAGCCTAAATACAGGATGAGATACGATCTCAAGACTGGATACAAGATGAGATACGTCCTCTAGCCTAGATACAAGATGAGATACAGCCTCTAGCCTAGATACAGGATGAGATACGATCTCAAGACTGGATACAAGATGAGATACAGCCTTTAGCCTAGTTAGAGGATGAGATATGACCTCTAGCCTGGATACAAGATGAGATACTGCCTCTAGCCTAGATATAGGATGAGATACGGCCTCTATCCTGGATACAAGATGAGATACTGCCTCTAGCCTAGATATAGGATGAGATATGGCCTCTAGCCTGGATACAAGATGAGTTACGGCCTCTTTGCTGTCTACAAGATGAGATATGGCCTCTAGCCTTGATACAGGATGCGATACCACCTCTAGCCTGGATACAGGATGAGATACGGCATGTAGCCTGGATACAAGATGAGGTACAACCTCTAGGCTGGATACAAGATGAGATACGGCTTCTCGGCTGGATATAAGATGAGATACGACCTCCAGCCTAGATACAACATGAGATACGGCCTCTAGGCTGGATAAAAGATGGGGTACGACCTCCAGCCTAGATACAACATGAGATACGGCCTCTAGGCTGGATAAAAGATGAGGTACAACCTCTAGGCTTGATACAGGATGAGATACAGCATGTAGCCTTGATTAAAGATGAGATACAGCTTCTCGGCTGGATATAAGCTGAGATACGACCTCTTGGCTGGCTACAAGATTGGATGCGGCCTATAGCCTAGATACAGGGTGAGATGCGACCTCTACCCTGGATACAAGATGAGATACCTCCTCTAGCCTAGATGCAGGATGAGATACGGCCTCTAGCCTTGATACAAGATGAGATACGGCCTCTAGGCTTGATACAAGATGAGATATGGCTACTAGGCTAGATACAAGATGAGATACGGCTTCTAGGCTGGATACAAGATGGGATACGTCCTCTAGCCTAGTTACAGGATGAGACATGGCCTCTAGCCTGGATACAAGATGAGATACGGCCTCTAGCCTGGATACAAGATGAGATACGGCCTCTACCCTGGATACAAGATGAGATACTGCCTCTAGGCTGGAAACAAGATGAGATGCGGCCTCTAGCCTGGATACGAGATGAGATACTGCCTCTAGCCTGGATACAAGATGAGATACGGCCTCTAGCCTGGATACAAGATGAGATAGGCCTCTAACCTGGATACAAGATGAGACACGGCATCTGGCCTTGATACAAGATGAGATGCGGCCTCTAGCCTGGATACAAGATGAGATACGGCCTCTAGCCTGGATACAAGATGAGATACGGCCTCTACCCTGGATACAAGATGATATACGGCCTCTAGCTTGGATACAAGATGAGATATGGTCTATAGGCTGGATACAAGATGAGATGCGGCCTATAGACTGGATACAAGATGAGGTACGGCCTCTATCCTGGATACAAGATGAGATTTGGCCTCTAGGCTGGATACATGGTGAGATACGGCCTCTAGCCTTGATACAAGATGAGAGACGGCCTCTAGGCTGAATACAAGATGAGATTCGGCCTCTAGCCTAGATACAAGATGAGATACGGCCTCTACCCTGGATACAAGATGATATACGGCCTCTAGCTTGGATACAATATGAGATACGGCCTCTAGCCTGGATACAAGATGAGATGCGGCCTCTAGCCTGGATACAAGATGAGACACGGCATCTAGCCTGGATACAAGATGAGATGCGGCCTCTAGCCTGGATACAAGATGAGATATAACCTCTCTACTTTTGTCTGTCTAGACCGTCTAGGGCCTGTTCACAGTGTGTGCCCGCGTATAATCACTACTCCCAACACCTCCTAACGGCGGGCAATTAATTGGAAATGAACATCCGGCTTCTCTTTGCCCAATGATGCTCTTCTTCTCAACGTCTGTCAACTGTGCAAAATGTCTTCACGTTTTCTAGAGGTACACTAACCAAAAGTAGCCTCTGAGAGCCTTTTTATAGGGCAGCTGGGGAAACTCTTTTACGTCCTCTTGAGTCTAATCAGACAACAACTGTGATCATTTAGCCATGGGCCTGAGACATAACTGCAGCAATCAGAGATTTCTCTCTGGGGGCGGTATCAATTAGTGTATAATCTATTCTATAATATCACAGATTGTATGATATTACATAGTATATGTACATTATTATAATATGAATATTCATGTAGATGCCTTTCCCCCATCTACAGATGACACCCGCTCATGCTCACGGACATATGGCGTCTCTGGCCGGTGGATTATCTTTAGCCGTCAGTGTGGTCCTCCTGACAGTCGATGACTCCGCTCCACTCATTAGAGAACATCCCAGCCCTCCGCCGCGTCTCCAAAACCTAAATTGGGTTTTAATTGCAAAAATTACTTCTGCTTAGAGCCATGACCTTATAAAAGCTGTGGTGGAGCCGCCGGGCCCCGAGAAGCCAAATGAGGGGGAACCTCCGCCAGGCCCAGGAACCATCCAGAACACTGCCGCCCCTGATCTGGAGATGCTACTCATGATGTGTGTCAGGCCCAGGTGCCCTTGGTGATGGGTGCCAGGCAGGGGGCAAACCAGTCAGGGTACTTAGATACAGGGCTATACCAGTCCCGGGGTCGGAGGGGGCGCTGCAGTTCTTATACTCTTGTCCTGTTTACTCTTACTCCTCCTTCTTCTTCTTCCACCTACCCTTCTTTCTTTTCCCTCTTACTTTGTCTTTCTTCTGATACCTTTCCTGTTTGTTACCCCCTTTTCTTACTATTCACTTCTTTTTTTTTCTAATTCATCCTTTTCCTCTCCTTTTTTAGTTTTCTTATTCTTTTCTTTGATAATCAACCAGATTTTCCTTTTTCTTCCTCATTTTCCTCTTCCTCCTCTTCTAATGCATATTATTCTGCTTGTTTCTCATTTAATCTTTTTGTCTTGTTTTCTTTATTATTCTTCTACTTTCTTTTCCTCTTCTTCTCCCTCTTTCTACCTTCCTCTTCTTTTCACTTTTCTTACACTTTTTTACTTCTTCTCCTGATCTTTCTTTTCTTAATTCCTCTTTTTTCTTCCCCTTTTTACTTTACCCCATTTTTTTCTGTTCCGATTATCCTCATCTTCTTCACCTTTTCTTCCTGTTTATGATGTTCTTCTTTCTTTTCTTTTCTGTTTTCTTTTTCCTCTTCTGTCCTTTCCATTTTTAACTCTTATCTTCTATTTCTTTTTCTTCTTCTTGTCTCTTTTTCTCCCACCTTTTATGCTGTCTAGTTTTCTCCTTCTTTCCTTTTCTGACTTTCTTTTCTTTTTCTACCTTTTCTTCTTCCTCTTTTTATCCTTTTTTATTATATTCTTCTTCTTGCTTTTCCCTCTCATTCCCTATTTTTTCACTTTTTCTTTCTCTTTCCTTCTATGTTTTTCTTCTTATTTATCTTCTTCCTCTTTATTCTTATACAGTTTTATTCTTTTAGTTGCTTCCTCCTTTTCCTCTATTTCTTTTTCTTCCTCTTCTTTCACCTTTTCCTCCTCCTTTCTCCTTATTCAACTTCTTCACTCTTTTATTTCCTTTCCTATTCCTGTTCTTTTTTAATTTTCTTAACTCTTTTTTTTTTTTTTACTTTTTCTACCTCTTCTTTTACATTTTCTTCCTCTTTTGATTCTTCCCAATTTTTTTTCTTCCACTTTCAATCTTTTACCTCTTTTTTCCGCCTTCTGTCCGTATTTTTACTGTTTATTTTTTTCCTCTCTTTCTCCCCACTTCTTCTTTCCCTCTTTCTGTCTCCATACATCACATTGCTGTTTGTTTCTTCTCTGTGTTCTCTCAGCTCTTCAGGGAGTCCTTGTCCCACATTTATTAACAATAGCAGCAGTGAAGCTGGAGAAGGCCGTTGGCGAGAATTGTGCCTTATGTATAGTGATGAGCACTAATAGTCGCCATAAATTCACAAATTCTAGAATTCGCGATCTGTTGTTATCATCAATGTAATATGTGCGTATTGCATGTGTAATACAGGCGTGGCTCACTTTTGCTACATTTATATGCAGATAGTGTTCGAATATATTCGCGGTTGCGCAGATCGGCACCAATGATGCGCATATTACCTATCAGCTATACTATATCACTATCTAAACTAAACTAAAGGGAGCAACATTAGA
The DNA here is from genome assembly GCA_033119425.1 of Bufotes viridis. NCBI lineage: Eukaryota > Metazoa > Chordata > Amphibia > Anura > Bufonidae > Bufotes > Bufotes viridis. Next base: position 4,276 of record JAKVIS010001389.1, read on the forward strand.
ATTAAAATCTAAAGTTTATTGTATAATGTTAATAACACAAAAGGCCCCACTAGACTAACAACATGTATATATACGACGCATCAAGACGCCACCAAAGGTCAGCAGGGACCGGGACTAAACCTGGCCAGTAACACAGAAGTCCTGAACGCCCTACTGGCCTGAAATCCTAATCAAAATCACAGGGTCAAAGCCCGCAAGTGGCCGTGTGCGGAACCTCACCTGATCGGCTGACCTAGTCAAATATAGGGTCGAGGTCCGGTCCCAAACAAAGTACATATGCCAGGTGTACATAGTCCCACCATGTGTATGGTACAAAAGGGAGCAATGAAGGCAGGCACATACATAGGTGATGGTGCAGCATCACCTTATGTATGTGCCTGCCTTCATTGCTTCCCCTTTTTGTACCATACACATGGTGGGGATCTATGTACACCTGGCATATGTACTTTGTTTGGGACCGACCTCGACCCTTATATTTGACTAGGGTCAGCCGACCAGGGTGAGGTTCCGCACACGGCCACCTTGCGGGGCTTTTGGACCCTGTGATTTTTGATTAGGATTTCTAGGCCAAGTAGGGGCGTTTCAGGGACTTCTGTGTTACTGGCCAGGTTTAGTCCCGGTCCCTGCTGACCTTTGGTGGCGTCTTGATGCGTCGTATATATACATGTTGTTAGTCTAGTGGGGCCTTTTGTGTTATTAACATTATACAATAAACTTTAGATTTTAATTCTAATGTTGCTCCCTTTAGTTTAGTTTATTTTTCATTGTATGAGCAACAGTCAGCACCCACACTACCTCTGGGTTCACTGCCTTTTCAAGTTGTTGTATTGTTATATCACTATCTAACCTACACTGACTATCTCCCACTAACTATCTGTATTATATATATAGAAGATAACTAACTATCTAATGTAATGTGACATCACAGCACTATGTCTGTAGCATGTATGTATGGACAGCAGAACCTATCACACTACCTAACACCCTGCACTGGAACCTATCAGCTACACTATATCACTATCTAACCTACACTGACTATCTCCCACTAACTATCTGTATTATATATATAAGTTAACTAACTATCTAATGTAATGTGACATCACAGCACTATGTCTGTAGCATGTATGTATGGACAGCAGAACCTATCACACTACCTAACACCCTGCACTGGAACCTATCAGCTACACTATATCACTATCTAACCTACACTGACTATCTCCCACTAACTATCTGTATTATATATATAAGGTAACTAACTATCTAATGTAATGTGACATCACAGCACTATGTCTGTAGCATGTATGTATGGACAGCAGAACCTATCACACTACCTAACACCCTGCACTGGAACCTATCAGCTACACTATATCACTATCTAACCTACACTGACTATCTCCCACTAACTATCTGTATTATATATAGAAGATAACTAACTAACTAATATAATGTGACACAGGAAAGCACAGAGCACAGCAATGACACTGCTGTCTCCCTCTCAGAACTGCAAAGAACAGCAGAAAATGTCTGATGGGGAGGTTCTGATATAATAAGGGGTAGGTGACTTTCCTAGAATATTCGCGATTACGAAGATATAGCACTATATTCTAGATTCGCTATTAGAATATTTGCGATCAACATTACTTTTGTATTTGAAGCCGCCTACTTGTTTAGCAGTGTGGTATTTTAGGAATTGTTTGACGCCCTCTTTATGCCTTCTCTGAGCACCTGCTCTTTTGCGGCACTTTTGCCTGCTCTGAGCACCTGCTCTTCTTCGACACTTTTCCTCCTCTGAGCACCTGCTCTTCTGAGACTCTTTTGCCTGCTCTGAGCACCTGCTCTTCTGCGGCTCTTTTGCCTCCTCTGAGCACCGGCTCTTCTGCGGCACTTTTGCCTGCTCTGAGCACCTGCTCTTCTGCGGCTCTTTTGCCTCCTCTGAGCACCGGCTCTTCTGCGGCACTTTTGCCTCCTCTGAGCATCGGCTCTTCTGCGGCACTTTTGTCTGCTCTAAACACCTGCACTTCTGCAGCACTTTTGCCTGCTCTGAGCACCTGCTCTTCTGAGGCTCTTTTGCCTGCTCTAAGCACCTGCTCTTCTGTGTCACTTTTTCCTGCTCTAAGCACCTGCTCTTTTGTGTCACTTTTCCCTGCTCTAAGCACCTGCAGTTCTGCAGCACTTTTGCCTGCTTTGAGCACCTGCTCTTCTGCGGCTCTTTTGCCTGCTCTGAGCACCTGCTCTTCTGCGGCTCTTTTGCCTGCTCTGAGCACCTGCTCTTCTGAGGCTCTTTGCCTGCTCTGAGCACCTGCTCTTCTGAGGCTCTTTAGTCTGCTCTAAGCACCTGCTGTTCTGTGTCACTTTTGCCTGCTCTGAGCACCTTCACTTCTGTGGCACTTTTGCCTGCTCTGAGCACCTGCTCTTCTGCGGCACTTTTCCCTGCTCTGAGCACCTGCTCTTCTGCGGCACTTTTGCCTGCTTTGAGCACCTGCTCTTCTGCGGCACTTTTGCCTGCTTTGAGCACCTGCTCTTCTGCGGCTCTTTTCCCTGCTCTAAGCACCTGCTCTTCTGTGTCACTTTTACCTGCTCTGAGCACCTTCACTTCTGTGGCACTTTTGCCTGCTCTGAGCACCTTCACTTCTGCGGCACTTTTACCTGCTCTGAGAACCTGCACTTCTGCAGCATTTTTACCTGCTCTGAGCACCTGCACTTTTGCAGCACTTTTCTACCAAATTCACTTGTTGGCAGTGATGTATCTATAGGTGCAGAGCATGTACGTGGATCCTGTTGCCTGATTGTAGGGTGCTTGTATGGGGGAAGGGGGGGGGGAGGTGCCTGGGAAGTTGGGGGGTTAGACAGATGATGCACTTGGGTCCAGGAGCTTCAAGCGCAAAATTAGTTCAAGGGTGCCAATACTTTTCTAAATCCAAGATATAAGAGCAGGAGGAGTTTTACACATAACTATGTTCTGATGACATCACTCCCAAACAAAAAGACAATGGCAAATGATTGAATGACAAGCTTATCACACAGGAGACCATGCAACCGGGCCCTGAGCTGAACTGCTCCTCCTGCTTCTCCCCACAAGGTCATGGTGTATTCCTGTAGCTGCCAGTAGGGGGAGCTCATTGCATTATTTGACAGCTCCCATGCAGGATGTATAAATCCTTATGCAGTGAGCTCCCCCTAGTGGTGGCTGCAGGCAGACAGAATTTTACATTAATTTATACCAGTGTAAAGGGAACATTCTCATCTACAACCAGAGGGTGACATTTGTACAGGCCTAACATTTCTCTCAGCAGAGGGTTTGCTACAATATATCCAGTCTAGACAATGCTCTGTGGGCTGAATACCTCGGCAGCTCCTGCGCTGTGGTGGCGGGTGATTTTCCTATTACCAACCCATATGCCTTTCTGTAAGACAAAGGGGTATTTCACCATCATGGTCTTATACATGGAAAAGTAGTTACAAAATGCAGATCTAATGTTCACTCGTTGTCCCATGTCTGTTTGGTACAGTGTGTCAGTGCAGTTTAGTTGTGTCAGTGTGGAGTGTACTGTCCACTCTGCAGTTCAAGTAGCCTGAGTTTAGGGTCAACAGAAGCAGGAATGTGTTCATTTGCTGACAGCATGCAGAGATCTTGGAAATGGTGAGTCTATTAGAAAGTTATGCAGTGATTCTTCTGTATGTCCATCAGACTGGAGCGGCCCTTTAAAGGTGGAGTTCCCCTTGAAGACAGGGCTCAGTGTAGTAATGGAGTAACATGTTACAGATCCTCTCCCCGGGCCCCTGACACATAAGAATTGTTATTTTCCAGCCGCAGGGAACCTATTGATGGGTTATTTCTGTGTACAATGAGTCTCAGCAGCATGGCCACCCCCTCCCCCGCTCCGGGATCATTGATCAAATAGAAGCCATGATTATTCTTGCTGCGGGATCAATACTTCATTACTGGAGGACTCAATTATTAGCTGTCCCGGAGCTTACTTTTATTCCTCACTTTTACACTTTCCCTTCACGTCTCTGATCGCTCCTTTTTCCGTCCCTGCCCGGCCCCTTATCTGTCTTCTTCAGTCACCCTCCAAACCATCACATATCCTTCTCCTCCACGTGTCATGGTTGTCAGCTTCTATCTGTGCTTGTGTGTGGACCAGCCTCCTCCAGATGTGTGCTGACTCCCTCCTAAAACCTCCCCATGTAGTCACAGCCCCGCCCCCCGCTGATGACATCACTGACATAATGACATGTGATCAGAAATGAGAACCACACACCTGCTATATACGATATACATCCGACAACCTGCCTGTATATCATGTCTGAGAGGTTGTCACAGCCCCGCCCCCGCTGATGACATCACTGATATAATAACATGTGATCAGACATGAGAACCACACACCTTATATTACAGGAACATCCAACAACCTGCCTGTATATCATGTCGGAGAGGTTGTCACAGCCCCGCCCCCTGCTGATGACATCACTGATATAATGACATGTGATCAGACATGAGATCCACACCCCTTATACTACAGGAACATCCGACAACCTGCCTGTATATTATGTCTGAGAGGTTGTCACAGCCCCGCCCCCCGCTGATGACATCACTGATATAATGACGTGATCAGACACACACCTTATACTACAGGAACATCTATTCATCTATTACTGCTGACAACCTGCCTGTATATCATGTCTGAGAGGTTGTCACAGTCCCGCCCCCTGCTGATGACATCACTGATATAATGATGTGATCAGACATAAGATCCACACACCTTATTCTACAGTCACATTTTAAAAGATTTAATCTTCTGAATCTTTCCTCGTCTTATCGATTACGGTTTTTCGGGAGGTCGCCGCGGTCATCACTTCACCCCACTTGTATATGACAGAGAAACCAGTCCTCGCAGTCCGCCGTCCTCCATCTTGTACCTATCAGGCGCAGTCCCTGTCCTGCCTTGGGTCTGCCGTGGACTCGCTCATGCATTTAGTGACATTTACTGATAGTGCAAGAAACATCAATCAGCGGCGAAGACAGGAAGGAAGAGAAAGGTCAGGAGCCGGGAGGAGGCCCACCGCCTCCAACCAGAGAAGACACCCTCTCTATCAGCCGCGACAGATTCCCATCCACCCCGGACGGCGATAAGGATTTTATTTTCTGCATGTCATTAATCCAACCTGCCAGTGTGGTTGTGTACAAGATGGTGAGATGACAGAGGAGCTGCGTACTGTATACGGCGGGCGAAGAATATTAATGGCTTTGTAAAGGAGAAGAGGAGGACAACATAATGGCCTCTTGTAGGGGTGCAGACAGCGGCTACGTGGCCCCTAACTACAACATAAACTAAGGACAGGGGGCCCAGATCCAATGTACACAAAGATATGGGGCCCCTAGAATCAAAGAAGGTGGAAGAGCCCAATAGTGTTCTCTGCTTTGCATTCACACCTCCGGTGTAGTCATTTACATGGGACTGCACTGGACATGGCTGCGTTCTTAGATTTCTTGTAAAATCTGTTCTGATACAGGACGATATAGGAGGCGCATTAACAGTATAAATTCCAGGCTCCTGTACACTGACAGCGATCACAGGCCGCACCGCCGTCTATAGGAGGTAGATACACTGACAGCAATCACAGGCCGCACCGCCGTCTATAGGAGGTAGATACACTGACAGCGATCACAGGCCGCACCGCCGTCTATAGGAGGTAGATACGCTGACAGTGATCACAGGCCGCACCGCCGTCTATAGGAGGTAGATACACTGACAGCGATCACAGGCCGCACCGCCGTCTATAGGAGGTAGATACACTGACAGCGATCACAAGCCGCACCGCCGTCTATAGGAGGTAGATACACTGAAGAGATCACAGGCCGCACCGCCATCTATAGGAGGTAGATACACTGACACTGATCACAGGCCGCACCGCCGTCTATAGGAGGTAGATACACTGACAGCAATCACAGGCCGCACCGCCGTCTATAGGAGGTAGATACACTGACAGCGATCACAGGCCACACTGCCGTCTATAGGAGGTAGATACACTGAAGAGATCACAGGCCGCACTGCCGTCTATAGGAGGTAGATACACTGACAGCGATCACAGGCCGCACTGCTGTCTAAAGGAGGTAGATACACTGACAGTGATCACAGGTCGCACCGCCATCTATAGGAGGTAGATACACTGACAGCGATCATAGGCCGCACCGCCGTCTATAGGAGGTAGATACACTGACAGTGATCATAGACCGCACTGCTGTCTATAGCAGGTAGATACACTGACAGTGATCGCAGGCCGCACCGCCATCTATAGAAGGTAGATACACTGACAGTGATCACAGGCCGCACCGCCGTCTATAGGAGATAGATTTACTGACAGCGATCACAGGCCACACCGCCGTCTATAGGAGGTAGTTACACTGATAGTGATCACAGGCCGCACTGCCGTCTATAGGAGGTAGATACACTGACAGTGACCAGAGGCCGTACCGCCGTCTATAGGAGGTAGATACACTGACAGTGATCACAGACCGCAACGCCGTCTATAGGAGGTGGATACGCTGACAGCGATCACAGACCGCACCGCCATCTATTGGAGGTAGATACACTGACAGCGATCATAGGCCGCATCGCCGTCTATAGGAGGTAGATACACTGACAGTGACCACAGGCCGCACCGCCGCCTATAGGAGGTAGATACACTGACAGTAGCCACAGGCCGCACTGCCGTCTATAGGAGGTAGATACACTGACAGTAATCACAGGTCGCACCGCCGTCTATAGGATGTGGATAAACTGACAGCGATCACAGGCCGCACTGCCGTCTATGGGAGTTAGATACAATGACAGCGATCATAGGCCGCATCGCCGTCTATAGGATGTAGATACAGTAACAGCGATCACAGGCCGCACTGCCATCTATGGGAGTTAGATACAATGACAGCGATCATAGGCCGCATCGCCGTCTATAGGATGTAGATACAGTAACAGTGATCACGGGCCGCACCGCTGTCTATAGGATGTAGATACAGTAACAGTGATCACAGGCCGCACCGCCATCTATAGAAGGTAGATACACTGACAATGACAATAGACCACACCGCCATCTATAGGAGGTAGATACACTGACAGTGATCACAGGCCGCACCGCCGTCTATAGGAGTTAGATTTACTGACAGCGATCACAGGCCACACCGCCGTCTATAGGAGGTAGTTACACTGATAGTGATCACAGGCCGCACCGCCGTCTATAGGAGGTAGATACACTGACAGTGATCACAGGTCGCACTGCCGTCTACAGGAGGTAGATACACTGACAGTGACCACAGGCCGTACCGCTGTCTATAGGAGGTAGATACACTGACAGTGATCACAGGCCGCACCGCCGCCTATAGGAGGTAGATATACTGACAGTAACCACAGGCCGCACTGCTGTCTATAGCAGGTAGATACACTGACAGCGATCACAGGCCACACCGCCGTCTACAGGAGGTAGATACACTGACAGTGATCACAGGCCTCACCGCCATCAATAGGAGGCAGAAACACTGACAGCGTTCACAGGCCGCACCGCCGTCTATAGGAGGTAGATACACTGACAGTGATCACAGGTCGCACTGCCGTCTACAGGAGGTAGATACACTGACAGTGACCACAGGCCGTACCGCCGTCTATAGGAGGTAGATACACTGACAGTGATCACAGGCCGCACCGCCGCCTATAGGAGGTAGATACACTGACAGTAACCACAGGCCGCACTGCCGTCTATAGCAGGTAGATACACTGACAGCGATCACAGGCCGCACCGCCGTCTACAGGAGGTAGATACACTGACAGTGATCACAGGCCTCACCGCCATCAATAGGAGGCAGAAACACTGACAGCGTTCACAGACCGCACCGCCGTATATAGGAGGTACATACACCGACAGCGATCACAGACCGCACCGTCGTCTATAGGAGGTAGATACAGTAACAGTGATCACAGGCCGCACCGCCGTCTATAAGAGGTGGATGCACTGACAGTGATCACAATCCGCATCGCCGTCTATAGGAGGTAGATACACTGACAGTGACCACAGGCCGCACCGCCGCCTATATGAGGTAGATACACTGACAGTAACCACAGGCCGCACTGCCGTCTATAGGAGGTAGATACACTGACAGTAATCACAGGTCACACCGCCGTCTATAGGATGTGGATAAACTGACAGCGATCACAGGCCGCACTGCCGTCTATGGGAGTTAGATACAATGACAGCGATCATAGGCCGCATCGCCGTCTATAGGATGTAGATACAGTAACAGCGATCACAGGCCGCACTGCCGTCTATGGGAGTTAGATACAATGACAGCGATCATAGGCCGCATCGCCGTCTATAGGATGTAGATACAGTAACAGTGATCACAGGCCGCACCGCTGTCTATAGGATGTAGATACAGTAACAGTGATCACAGGCCGCACCGCCATCTATAGAAGGTAGATACACTGACAATGACAATAGACCACACCGCCATCTATAGGAGGTAGATACACTGAAAGTGATCACAGGCCGCACCGCCGTCTATAGGAGTTAGATTTACTGACAGCGATCACAGGCCACACCGCCGTCTATAGGAGGTAGATACACTGACAGTGATCACAGGTCGCACTGCCGTCTACAGGAGGTAGATACACTGACAGTGACCACAGGCCGTACCGCCGTCTATAGGAGGTAGATACACTGACAGTGATCACAGGCCGCACCGCCGCCTATAGGAGGTAGATACACTGACAGTAACCACAGGCCGCACTGCCGTCTATAGCAGGTAGATACACTGACAGCGATCACAGGCCGCACCGCCGTCTACAGGAGGTAGATACACTGACAGTGATCACAGGCCGCACCGCCGTCTATAGGAGGTAGATACACTGATAGTGATCACAGGCCGCACCGCCGTCTATAGGAGGTAGATACACTGACAGCGATCACAGGCCGCACCGCCGTCTATAGGAGGTAGATACACTGATAGTGATCACAGGCCACACCGCCGTCTATAGGAGGTAGATACACTGATAGTGACCACAGGCCGCACCGCCGTCTATAGGAGGTAGATACACTGATAGTGACCACAGGCCGCACAGCCGTCTATAGGAGGTAGATACACTGATAGTGATCACAGGCCGCACCGCCGTCTATAGGAGGTAGATACACTGACAGTGATCACAGGCCGCACCGCCGTCTATAGGAGGTAGATACACTGATAGTGACCACAGGCCGCACCGCCGTCTATAGGAGGTAGATACACTGATAGTGACCACAGGCCGCACCGCCGTCTATAGGAGGTAGATACACTGATAGTGACCACAGGCCGCACCGCCGTCTATAGGAGGTAGATACACTGATAGTGACCACAGGCCGCACAGCCGTCTATAGGAGGTAGATACACTGATAGTGATCACAGGCCGCACCGCCGTCTATAGGAGGTAGATACACTGACAGTGATCACAGGCCGCACCGCCGTCTATAGGAGGTAGATACACTGATAGTGACCACAGGCCGCACCGCCGTCTATAGGAGGTAGATACACTGACAGTGATCACAGGCCGCACCGCCGCCTATAGGAGGTAGATACACTGACAGCAATCACAGGCCGCACCGCCGTCTGTGAGAGGCCACCAGCTTCAATGTACACAGATAATAAGGGACTTCAACTACAATGTGTGTAGATGACAGGAAGGAGAGGTGTAATGTTCTGCAGGTTTTTTCATGTGATGGTATTATGTTATATAATAGCATTTCTAAGAGGCTCGTTAGTCTGCAGAGACGGGGGTCGGAGGCTCCTGTGCGCTATATTTTGGCGTCATCTCTCGGATCTGATAAATACGGCTGAGAATGAACAATGTTTTCAGTAAATTGAATTCCGTGTCGGCGGCGCCCGCTGCACGCGCTGCTGTAGTCGGCGCCATCTGTTTGTTGCAGATATGATACAACGAATGAAACGGAGCCGCTCAATCACAACACAACAATCTATAGGATACGTATAGATATCCGGGCAGGTGTGACATGGAGGCGGGCGTCCGCTGAGCGGGGGAGGGGGAAGTTTCATCTTATTTTCATCTCATATTTTATTATAAGCAAAATTGAAATTCGGAGAATTGTAATGGGAAATAAAATAACCTTAGAAGATACATTGTGTTCTCTCCCTGCCGTACTATGTCGTATAAATCAGGCCTCGCTCGCCGTAATCATCCGCACAGAATATTGCCTGTTATTTTCACGCCGATTTTCCGTTTTTTTCCTGTGTATTGGTTATTACATTATTATAATATATAAATATATAAATATTAATAATAAAACTGTGATAGACGTTTTGCTTCTTTTCCTCACCTTTGTCAAGATCTCTGCTTGCTTGTCTCAGAACATTCTTGATCCCACTGAGAAGCTAAAACCTACCGTCTCACAGCTGATGGTTTGGTACAATGCATCAGTACAGACGATCCTCTGTGGAGTAAACACATCCTAACCACAAATCTCTCTCTTGTCCTGAGAGTTTGTTACAATGTATCACTGCAGAGATAATGTATTCGTCTGGAATCAAGGCTGCTTACTCCTGAGGATTGTCTGTACGCGATGCAATTGTAACAAACCCTCAGCTGTGAGACGGGTAGGTTTTAGCTTCTCAGCCTCAACCTTGAGCACAGACAATAGCTAGTAAAGCGTCAGACTAGATTACCTGGGGGTGATGCCATTTTTAACCTCACTCTTCTGTCTTCTCTCCCGCCAGGACGCTTTGCTGACTCTCGGTTCCGCCATCGACATCCCCAGCCTCCGCGACGCCATCAAAGATGCCATTACTTCTGTTTTGCCAAAAGTGGTAAGTACTGCACGAGGAGCAACAGAAATCAGAGCTACTAACTGTACAGAAAGATAAGGCAGCGTCCTGCAAGGCATCTCCAATCACAGCCAGCATTACACTCCAGAGCTGAACTCAGAATTCTCCTTTTTTTATGGCAAAGTCATTAAATTTGTGGATAATCAACACCAACAGCTTGGCTGAGCGCCTATCATTCTCAATCAAATCCTATTGTTAGTGGCATAAACATGAACCGCACAACAGGACCAGATTGGTGCAAAAACATCTCCAATTCAGCTCTGACACCCCAGACATGGGAACGCCCCCGGCTTTGTGTCCAGAAAAGGGACATCTTTGGCTAATCAGCTAATTAGAGCAGACATGGCTCCAAAAAAGGAAAATAGACCAACGTTTCTGTCTCCCAGAAATCAGGGAACGTTCCCATGTCTGGGGTGTCAGAGCTCCAATGGGATTGTGAAGGGTGAGTATATACTTCATCCACTCCAAGGCTCTACAATAGAAACAGAGGGGTTCCATACCTGTGATAGTAAGAACGTCATCTCTATGTGGGACAGACCTCGAGATCGGTAAAGGTGAGACGAAATGAGCATCGGACTGCTACAGGGACGGACTCTGCTAAAGAACAGCAGCTTAAGAGCAGGAAACCCGAAATATCTCCTCCTAGGAGACCGCACCGCCGTCTATAGGAGGTAGATACACTGACAGTGATCACAGGCCGCACCGCCGTCTATAGGAGGTAGATACACTGATAGTGACCACAGGCCGCACCGCCGTCTATAGGAGGTAGATACACTGACAGTGACCACAGGCCGCACCGCCGTCTATAGGAGGTAGATACACTGACAGTGATCACAGGCCGCACCGCCGTCTATAGGAGGTAGATACACTGATAGTGATCACAGGCCGCACCGCCGTCTATAGGAGGTAGATACACTGACAGCGATCACAGGCCGCACCGCCGTCTATAGGAGGTAGATACACTGATAGTGATCACAGGCCACACCGCCGTCTATAGGAGGTAGATACACTGACAGCGATCACAGGCCGCACCGCCGTCTATAGGAGGTAGATACACTGATAGTGATCACAGGCCACACCGCCGTCTATAGGAGGTAGATACACTGATAGTGATCACAGGCTGCACCGCCCTCTATAGGAGGTAGATACACTGACAGTGATCACAGGCCGCACCGCCGTCTATAGGAGGTAGATACACTGATAGTGATCACAGGCCGCACCGCCGTCTATAGGAGGTAGATACACTGACAGCGATCACAGGCCGCACCGCCGTCTATAGGAGGTAGATACACTGATAGTGATCACAGGCCACACCGTCCTATAGGAGGTAGATACACTGATAGTGATCACAGGCCACACCGCCGTCTATAGGAGGTAGATACACTGATAGTGACCACAGGCCGCACCGCCGTCTATAGGAGGTAGATACACTGATAGTGATCACAGGCCACACCGCCGTCTATAGGAGGTAGATACACTGATAGTGATCACAGGCCACACCGCCGTCTATAGGAGGTAGATACACTGATAGTGATCACAGGCCGCACCGCCATCTATAGGAGGTAGATACACTGACAGTGATCACAGGCTGCACCGCCCTCTATAGGAGGTAGATACACTGATAGTGACCACAGGCCGCACCGCCGTCTATAGGAGGTAGATACACTGATAGTGACCACAGGCCGCACAGCCGTCTATAGGAGGTAGATACACTGATAGTGATCACAGGCCGCACCGCCGTCTATAGGCGGTAGATACACTGACAGTGATCACAGGCCGCACCGCCGTCTATAGGAGGTAGATACACTGATAGTGACCACAGGCCGCACCGCCGTCTATAGGAGGTAGATACACTGACAGTGATCACAGGCCGCACCGCCGTCTATAGGAGGTAGATACACTGATAGTGACCACAGGCCGCACCGCCGTCTATAGGAGGTAGATACACTGATAGTGACCACAGGCCGCACCGCCGTCTATAGGAGGTAGATACACTGACAGTGATCACAGACCGCAGCGCCGTCTATAGGAGGTAGATACACTGACAGTGATCACAGGCCGCGCCGCCGTCTATAGGAGGTAGATACACTGACAGTGATCACAGGCCGCACCGCCGTCTATAGGAGGTAGATACACTGACAGTGACCACAGGCCGCACCGCCGTCTATAGGAGGTAGATACACTGACAGAAGCCACAGTAACTAGACGTAATATATGTGATCTGAGGGGAGAATACCAGAAGAGGTCCGGTGCCATGAGAACACTGACGGAGACCTCGCTGCGACAGAGAGAAGCACACGGGATAGTCAGACTTGACGCTTTGAGCCCGAAAGGGTTAAATGAGAATTGTAACTTTAATGTGTTTTTATAGGACAATGTTTTGGAGAGAGCGGTGAGTAAGTGCTGGGATTGAGGGCAGAGTATAAGGATGATTAGCAAGCTGACCCCCGAAATGATACAAAATGTATCTCAGGATCAGTACAGGATCAGTAATGTATGTACACAGTGACTGCACCAGCAGAACAGTGAGTGCAGCTCTGGAGTATAATACAGGATGTAACTCAGGATCAGTACAGGATAAGTAATGTATGTACACAATGACTGCACCAGCAGAACAGTGAGTGCAGCTCTGGATTATAATACAGGATGTAACTCAGGATCAGTACAGGATAAGTAATGTAATGTATGTACACAGTGACTGCACCAGCAGAATAGTGAGTGCAGCTCTGGGGTGTATAATACAGGATGTAACCCAGGATCAGTACAGGATAAGTAATGTATGTACACAATGACTGCACCAGCAGAACAGTGAGTGCAGCTCTGGATTATAATACAGGATGTAACTCAGGATCAGTACAGGATAAGTAATGTAATGTATGTACACAGTGACTCCACCAGCAGAATAGTGAGTGCAGCTCTGGAGTATAATACATGATGTAACTCAGAATCAGTACAGGATAAGTAATGTAATGTATGTACACAGTGACTGCACCAGCAGAATAGTGAGTGCAGCTCTGGAGTATAATACATGATGTAACTCAGGATCAGTACAGGATAAGTAATGTATGTACCCAGTGACTGCACCAGCAGAATATTGAGTGCAGCTCTGGGGTATAATACAGGATGTATATCAGGATCAGTACAGGATAAGTAATGTAATGTATGTACACAGTGACTGCACTAGCAGAATAGTGAGTGCAGCTCTGGAGTATAATACAGGATGTAACTCAGGATCAGTACAGGATAAGTAATGTATGTACACAATGACTGCACCTGCAGAATAGTGAGTGCAGCTCTGGAGTATAGTACAGGATGTAACTCAGGATCAGTACAGGATAAGTAATGTAATGTATGTACACAGTGACTCCACCAGCAGAATAGTGAGTGCAGCTCTGGAGTATAATACAGGATGTAACTCAGGATCAGTACAGGATAAGTAATGTAATGTATGTACACAGTGACTCCACCAGCAGAATAGTGAGTGCAGCTCTGGAGTATAATACAGGATGTAACTCAGGATCAGTACAGGATAAGTAATGTATGTACACAGTGACTGCACCAGCAGAATAGTGAGTGCAGCTCTGGAGTATAATACAGGATGTAACTCAGGATCAGTACAGGATAAGTAATGTATGTACACAGTGACTGCACCAGCAGAATAGTGAGTGCAGCTCTGGAGTATAATACAGGATGTAACTCAGGATCAGTACAGGATAAGTAATGTATGTACACAGTGACTGCACCAGCAGAATAGTGAGTGCAGCTCTGGAGTATAATACAGGATGTAACTCAGGATCAGTACAGGATAAGTAATGTATGTACACAGTGACTGCACCAGCAGAATAGTGAGTGCAGCTCTGGAGTATAATACAGGATGTAACTCAGGATCAGTACAGGATAAGTAATGTATGTACACAGTGACTGCACCAGCAGAATAGTGAGTGCAGCTCTGGAGTATAATACAGGATGTAACTCAGGATCAGTACAGGATAAGTAATGTATGTACACAGTGACTGCACCAGCAGAATAGTGAGTGCAGCTCTGGAGTATAATACAGGATGTAACTCAGGATCAGTACAGGATAAGTAATGTATGTACACAGTGACTGCACCAGCAGAATAGTGAGTGCAGCTCTGGAGTATAATACAGGATGTAACTCAGGATCAGTACAGGATAAGTAATTGATGTACACAGTGACTGCACCAGCAGAATAGTGAGTGCAGCTCTGGAGTATAATACAGGATGTAACTCAGGATCAGTGCAGGATAAGTAATGTATGTACACAGTGCCTCCACCAGCAGAATAGTGAGTGCAGCTCTGGAGATAATACAGGATGTAACTCAGGATCAGTACAGGATAAGTAATGTATGTACACAGTGACTGCACCAGCAGAATTGTGAGTGCAGCTCTGGAGTATAATACAGGATGTAACTCAGGATCAGTACAGGATAAGTAATGTATGTACACAGTGACTGCCCCAGCAGAATAGTGAGTGCAGCTCTGGAGTATAGTACAGTATATAGCTCAGGATCAGCAGTATGTGTGTATAATGCTTGTATTGTGAAGTGTTATTTATGTAGCAGGACTGTAGCTCTTCTTCATCGTGGTGATTGCGGACAGGGAGCGTCAGTTTTATCGCTTTACGTGGACGCAGACATTGCAGTGATGGATCTCCACAAGTCTTATTACGTTTAGGGTGGTAGGACTTGGCCTAATGGAAAGGGCGATGATTCTGGGCTGTGACTTGTCTGCCTCCACCTTATTCCAGTTAGGCCCCCTACCATCTTCCCCCTGGTTACAATGGCTGCTGATGCGACCCCCTGCCTAAGCTCCACACAGTTCTTCTTCTCATTGCGTGGCGCGGTCCTCCATCCTTTCTTATCATCATGAGTGATCATTCTGTTGCTTCCTTCTTGCCGATCTCTCGCCAGATTGTTAATTACTTACGTTGTGTAAATGAGGACGGTAAAACATTTATGAGAACAACTCGTGTTCTGGGAATCGTCGTATGAAAGCAGACTGTGTGATCGGAGAGACGTCCTCTGTAGACTCCCCGGGGACATCGTGCTCTGCCATGAACCTGAATTTGGAATTAGCCACGTGCCCACCAAAGGCTGTCTGCACCCATGATTGGTTGGGGGGGCGTAGGGGGATACACAGACCGCCTGTAAGTGCTGAACTCAGGATATTCACCTGCCCCAATAGCACAGATACAGTTTCCACATGGCCGGGCCCTTCTCTCCGCAGCCCCAGGTGTCAGGTTTAGAAGAAGCAGGTGGAACAGAATCTTTGTTGTGTCCTAGATTATGGCAGCGGGCGCGTCGCTCAGCGCCTTTCCTAGATTCAGACTTTGAGATGATAGTCGGATGAATACAGTAAAATTCCATCAAACTGGCGTTAATAGGATGAGACCCTCCTCCATCTTACCACCAATAACATTACATGATACCGCATATAGATACAGAAGGATCGGCTCCTATTGGTACAGGCTGCGGCATGCTAAGTAAACGGTGCCCAAACATGACGTCAAGCTCAGCGGACTCACCCAGCCATGTCATGTCTGCCGATTGAGGTTCATACCCTGTCCTGGTTCTCGTTCCCTGTGCTATTGTTTCTGGTTTGACTCCATATTCTGCCTTGGATTGCTCTTCTGGGTCCTGTTGTTTTTCTCCTGGCTCTGAACTTTGCTTCCATTCCTGACTACGCTCCCCTTTCGTACTGTGACCATCTTGTCTTCTGGCCAGTCACATTCTGATCGATCCCCTGACTCTGACCCTTGGCTATGTTCCCGATCTTGCTACTTCTCTAATAAGTCCATATCTCTTCTTATGAGGTTTTCAGATCCTGTTATACGGCTGGATGGACCATGAACCCTATGATTTTCGGTCTGTTCATCTTCACCATGAAATATAATATTGGTTTTATGGTCCAGTGCTGACATATTCTTTGGTTTGACCAGTCTGTTGCCGTTCACATTTATGTCTGATGTGTCATAACTCTCGCTAGGATTCCAGGCCTCAAATTTTGTCTTGTTCCTGACCCTGACCTTGGATATTCTTCCTGTCTCGGATTGCTCTTCTTGTTCCTGTTGTTCTTCTCCTAGCTCTGACCTCCATTCCTGACTATGCTCCTCTCTCATCCACTGACCCGTCACATTCTGATAGAACTCCTGACTCTGATTCTTGGCTCTGTTCCTGATCTTGCTACTCCTCCAATCTGTGACTAGTCTGGGGACTGCAACCTAGGAATCTTAATACAGTAAAGTCTATCCCTCCCTATAAGGCCCCTTTCACACGGGCGTCATGTTTGACGCCCGAATAGGAGGCGGGTGCGTTGCGGGAAAATGCACGATTTTTCCACGCGAGTGCAAAGCGTTTTAATGCGTTTTGCACGCGCGTGGGAAAAATCGGCAAGTTTGGTACCCAGACCCGAACCTAGATTTTATTATTTTCCCTTATAACATGGTTATAAGGGAAAATAATAGCATTCTCACTACAGAATGCTTAGTAAAATGTGGATGGAGGGGTTAAAAATAAAAAAATTAACTCACCTTATCCACTTGATCGCGTAGTTGCGATCTCTTCTGTCTTCTTCAAGCATTAGCTGCCGGCTAAAGGACCTGTGATGATGTCACCGAGCTCATCACATGGTCCATCACCTTGGTGATGGACCATGTGATTGGACCATGTGATGTAACGTCCTCACAGGTCCTTTAGCCGGCAGCTAATGCTTGAAGAAGACAGAAGAGATCGCAACTACGCGATCAAGTGGATAAGGTGAGTTAATTTTTTTATTTTTAACCCCTCCATCCACATTTTACTAAGCATTCTGTATTGAGAATGCTATTATTTCCCCTTATAACCATGTTATAAGGGAAAATAATAAAATCTACAGAATACTCAACCCAAACCCGAACTTCAGTGATGAAGTCCGGGTTCGGGTCTTGGTACCAAACTTGCCGATTTTTCCCACGCGTGTGCAAAACGCATTAAAACTCTTTGCACTCACGCGGAAAAATCGCTCATTTTCCCGCAACCCACCCGACCCTTATCCAGGCGTCAAACATGACGCCCGTGTGAAAGAGGCCTAAGGGTTTTGAGACCCTGTGTCTTCACCATGAAGTAGAATATTGGTTTTATGGTCCAATGTGACATATTTTCTGATTTGACCACTGTATGGGACTCCAGCCCTAGATTGTTGTCTTGGTTCCAGCCCCATAAAAACTGCTTGTTCTTGACGTTGCCTCTTGTGATCCTTCTTAACCAAGTTCAGAACTCAAACTCTTCTCATCTGACAATACCCCAGATATTACCCCTAGATACTGAATCCGTAGCTATAGTCCCGATCCTATAGTCTACTGGCATTGCTGTTACGTACGTCACCCCTATACAATATACCACGGTGTGGATGCCTACAGGAGACCAGCTACACAAGCCACGGGATGAGGGCAGTGATTTTCCGGTTTGGTGCCCGGCGCTGGGGATTTGGGTGAAGCAGCGGGTGGTTAGCGCTGAACACATCAGATGGTTGATCTGCAGATGGCCAAGCTGAGAAGAAGAGAATGTGCTGTTCCTGGAGTCATCGCATTTTATCAGGGAAGTTTATTGAGCATGAAATTGGGATCAACTGTGTGTCAGAGAATGGAGGAAGCTGATGATGATGTGCCGCAGATGGAGGGGCATTCGGTGCGCCATTAAGGAGAATGTTCAGACTGGAAGAAAAATTAACTCAGGCTGATCATCAGAGGTGACCTGAAGTGTGGAAGTGTCCAAGATCACCCGACAACCTGTCACCTGACAACCTCCAAGTTATACAAAGTCAAACATTGTCTACCATGGTGTAATGTGTCAGTGCCATTATCCTGTACCCCAAGTGTCAGTGTCATTATCCTGTACCCCGAGTGTCAGTGTCATTATCCTGTACCCCGAGTGTCATTGTCATTATCCTGTACCCAAAGTGTCAGTGTCATCATCCTGTACCCCGAGTGTCAGTGTCATTATCCTGTACCCCGAGTGTCAGTGTCATTATCCTGTACCCCCAGTGTCAGTGTTATTATCCTGTACCCCGAGTGTCAGTGTCATTATCCTGTACCCCAAGTGTCAGTGTCATTATCCTGTACCCCGAGTGTCAGTGTCATTATCCTGTACCCCGAGTGTCAGTGTCATTATCCTGTACCCCAAGTGTCAGTGTCATCATCCTGTACCCCAAGTGTCAGTGTCATCATCCTGTACCCCAAGTGTCAGCGTCACTATCCTGTACCCCGAGTGTCAGTGTCATTATCCTGTACCCCAAGTGTCAGTGTCATCATCCTGTACCCCAAGTGTCAGTGTCACTATCCTGTACCCCGAGTGTCAGTGTCATTATCCTGTACTCCTAGTGTCAGTGTCATTATCCTGTACCCCAAGTGTCAGTGTCATTATCCTGTACCCCGAGTGTCAGTGTCATTATCCTGTACCCCAAGTATCAGTGTCATTATCCTGTACCCCGAGTGTCAGTGTCATTATCCTGTACCCCGAGTGTCAGTGTCATTATCCTGTACCCCGAGTGTCAGTGTCATTATCCTGTACCCCAAGTTCCAGTGTCATTATCCTGTACCCCAAGTGTCAGTGTCATTATCCTGTACCCCAAGTATCAGTGTCATTATCCTGTACCCCGAGTGTCAGTGTCATTATCCTGTACCCCAAGTGTCAGCGTCATTATCCTGTACCCCAAGTGTCAGTGTCATCATCCTGTACCCCAAGTATCAGTGTCATTATCCTGTACCCCGAGTATCAGTGTCATTATCCTGTACCCCAAGTGTCAGTGACATTATCCTGTACCCCAAGTGTCAGTGTCATTATCCTGTACCCCAAGTATCAGTGTCATTATCCTGTACCCCAAGTGTCAGTGTCATTATCCTGTACCCCAAGTGTCAGTGTCATTATCCTGTACCCCAAGTGTCAGCGTGTCATTATCCTGTACCCTAAGTGTCAGTGTCATCATCCTGTACCCAGAGTGTCAGTGTCATTATCCTGTACCCCAAGTGTCAGTGTCATCATCCTGTACCCCAAGTGTCAGTGTCATTATCCTGTACCCCAAGTTTCAGTGTCATTATCCTGTACCCCGAGTGTCAGTGTCATTATCCTGTACCCCGAGTGTCAGTGTCATCATCCTGTACCCCAAGTGTCAGTGTCATTATCCTGTACCCCAAGTGTCATTGTCATTACCCAGAACCCCGAGTGTCAGTGTCATTATCCTGTACCCCAAGTGTCAGTGTCATTATCCTGTACCCCAAGTGTCAGTGTCATTATCCTGTACCCCAAGTGTCAGTGTCATTATCCTGCACCCCAAGTGTCAGTGTCATTATCCTGTACCCCAAGTGTCAGTGTCATTATCCTGTACCCCAAGTGTCAGTGTCATTATCCTGTACCCCAAGTGTCAGCATCATTATCCTGTACCCCAAGTGTCAGTGTCATTATCCTGTACCCCGAGTGTCAGTGTCATTATCCTGTACCCCGAGTGTCAGTGTCATTATCCTGTACCCCAAGTGTCAGTGTCATTATCCTGTACCCTGAGTGTCAGTGTCATTATCCTGTACCCCAAGTGTCAGTGTCATCATCCTGTACCCCAAGTGTCAGTGTCATTATCCTGTACCCCGAGTGTCAGTGTCATTATCCTGTACCCCGAGTGTCAGTGTCATTATCCTGTACCCCAAGTGTCAGTGTCATTATCCTGTACCCCGAGTGTCAGTGTCATTATCCTGTACCCCAAGTGTCAGTGTCATTATCCTGTACCCCAAGTATCAGTGTCATTATCCTGTACCCCAAGTGTCAGCTATCCTGTACCCCGAGTGTCAGTGTCATTATCCTGTACCCCAAGTGTCAGTGTCATTATCCTGTACCCCAAGTGTCAGTGTCATTATCCTGTACCCCAAGTGTCAGTGTCATTATCCTGTACCCCAAGTGTCAGTGTCATTATCCTGTACCCCAAGTGTCAGTGTCATTATCCTGTACCCCTAGTGTCAGTGTCATTATCCTGTACCCCAAGTGTCAGTGTCATTATCCTGTACCCCAAGTGTCAGTGTCATTATCCTGTACCCCAAGTGTCAGTGTCATTATCCTGTACCCCGAGTGTCAGTGTCATTATCCTGTACCCCGAGTGTCAGTGTCATTATCCTGTACCCCAAGTGTCCAGTGTCATTATCCTGTACCCCAAGTGTCAGTGTCATTATCCTGTACCCCAAGTGTCAGTGTCATTATCCTGTACCCCAAGTGTCAGCGTGTCATTATCCTGTACCCCAAGTGTCAGTGTCATTATCCTGTACCCCAGAGTGTCAGTGTCATTATCCTGTACCCCAAGTGTCAGTGTCATTATCCTGTACCCCGAGTGTCAGTGTCATTATCCTGTACCCCAAGTGTCAGTGTCATTATCCTGTACCCCGAGTG
This sequence comes from Bufotes viridis, assembly GCA_033119425.1. Lineage (NCBI taxonomy): Eukaryota > Metazoa > Chordata > Amphibia > Anura > Bufonidae > Bufotes > Bufotes viridis. Next base: position 25,561 of record JAKVIS010001389.1, read on the forward strand.
TCAGTGTCATTATCCTGTACCCCAAGTGTCAGTGTCATTATCCTGTACCCCAAGTGTCAGTGTCATTATCCTGTACCCCAAGTGTCAGTGTCATTATCCTGTACCCCAAGTGTCAGTGTCATTATCCTGTACCCCAAGTGTCAGTGTCATTATCCTGTACCCCAAGTGTCAGTGTCATTATCCTGTACCCCAAGTGTCAGTGTCATTATCCTGTACCCCAAGTGTCAGTGTCATCATCCTGTACCCCAAGTGTCAGTGTCATTATCCTGTACCCTGAGGTGTCAGTGTCATTATCCTGTACCCCAAGTGTCAGTGTCATTATCCTGTACCCCAAGTGTCAGTGTCATTATCCTGTACCCCAAGTGTCAGTGTCATTATCCTGTACCCCGAGTGTCAGTGTCATTATCCTGTACCCCGAGTGTCAGTGTCATTATCCTGTACCCCAAGTGTCAGTGTCATTATCCTGTACCCCGAGTGTCAGTGTCATTATCCTGTACCCCAAGTGTCAGTGTCATTATCCTGTACCCCAAGTGTCAGTGTCATTATCCTGTACCCCAAGTGTCAGTGTCATTATCCTGTACCCCAAGTGTCAGTGTCATTATCCTGTACCCCAAGTGTCAGTGTCATTATCCTGTACCCCAAGTGTCAGTGTCATTATCCTGTACCCCAAGTGTCAGTGTCATTATCCTGTACCCCAAGTGTCAGTGTCATTATCCTGTACCCCAAGTGTCAGTGTCATTATCCTGTACCCCAAGTGTCAGTGTCATTATCCTGTACCCCAAGTGTCAGTGTGTCATTATCCTGTACCCCGAGTGTCAGTGTCATTATCCTGTACCCCAAGTGTCAGTGTCATTATCCTGTACCCCGAAGTGTCAGCTGTCATTATCCTGTACCCCAAGTGTCAGTGTCATTATCCTGTACCCCAAGTGTCAGTGTCATTACCCAGTACCCCGAGTGTCAGCGTCATTATCCTGTACCCCAAGTGTCAGTGTCATTATCCTGTACCCCGAGTGTCAGCGTGTCATTATCCTGTACCCCGAGTGTCAGTGTCATTACCCTGTACCCAGAGTGTCAGCGTGTCATTATCCTGTACCCCGAGTGTCAGCGTGTCATTATCCTGTACCCCAAGTGTCATCGTGTCATTATATTGTACTCACACTATCCAGAAGAATTAACTCTTTGAGTCTTTTGCTCCCCCTGTACATGTGAGGGCCGAGTGGTTTCCTTTCGGTTATTCTCTTGGCCTCAGCTGATACATCATTTGTCAGTCATGGGAAGAGTCGACTACATCGCCTATTATTGGGGTAACCAGGATATAGATATATGGAGAGTTCGGATATCTCTCGATACACCTTGGATAAGGACGTCCTATGTAGGATGATTACAGCTTCTACAATGTGATGGACGCTCTGACCCAGGATTCAGTCATATCAGGGATGATGGGGGAAGGATGGGTATCCTAATGTCTTGAGTTGGCATGAGCAGGATATACCACTGAGTGGACTTCTGACCTTAAAGCATTTTTCATGATTTTATAATTTTCAGCACCTTGGAGAGGGACAGGAGATGACACAACCCAAAGGACGTTGACACTTTTTCAACCCTTTGACTTTTCTGATGCATCTGAAATAGAAATGGATCCCTTTGCCCTCAGCCATGTGCTATTCCCGACCCTCTTCCCCTCCTTAGTTGGTGACTTGAAGACAATTTTCCTCCTTTATGATGCATAATGATGAGTTGTTAATGTATGGACCATAGATCTGCGTTTAGTCCTCACTACGTCAGCTACATAACCACACAGAAGTGGAGGGGGGTCTTGACTTATAGAAGGTAGAGGGCATAGGATCCCACCAAAGAATGGACAACTGAAAATAGAGACTTGTCCCGGCTGGTTACAGGATCGAGGACCGTTCAGCACCAGGGACAGGGACATCACAATGAAACAGTGAAGAGTCGTCTCCGATGTTGACCCCCAACCAGTAGATCTGCGTCTGTCATTTACTACGTCACGTGGAGGAGCCCACTGCCTTATCAATAACTGGTGTTCAGGATATTGGAAAAGGAAGGAGATTCCCGGACTTGATGCCCAATAACTTCATGAAGCCATCTCATTAATGTCCTTGGAGAAGAGACCAAGAGAAACAAACGAGCCTAACCCAAGTCCAAATCAATCGTGTCCACAAGTTGTTCCTTACTTATCAGAAGATAATAAGGCAAATTCAATCACCTCAGATCCAACGTATAGAACCTAAGTCCTCGGTGACCTGTCGACCAGACGTCGGTGGGATGTCCACACGACTGGAGGACATGGACACAAAGTGATGGAGTTGTAGGTTCTTGATGCGGCCATATTAATTGCATCCAGCAGTGACCACATTCTCACTCTAGTGCCCCCTACTGGTCTTCTTTTCCATTGAATTTCATTGTCTTACCGCAAGGCACTACCTGATGATGTTAGTTTGATGGAAACCTATGTATAATGAGTTTCATCCTTTGTACACAGGCTCTTGTTATGGTCTTCTAGACCTCATTGCAGTGTCGTCCTTCGGGTTACCTATGCTATGTTCTTCATACTGTTGTAAAGACGCTGCTATAGTGGATGGGGTATACCATGTGGGCACGGTTATGGGGATACCATGATAGCATAGACACTACGGATTCCTGCCCCTGACATTAACTTGGCCTTAGTCTTGCTTCCTGTCTTGTCCTTCTGGTTGACCTTCGATCCTTCAGCCTTACAGTTCCCGTTCTTGGCTTTTCCTGATTACTTCTGTAGTTGCCTACAGCCATAGCAGCCTCACCAGGACTCCATTCACACCTCCTGCATTGTCCTTCAAGTTCTGTAAATAACCAGAGGACAATGACCTGGATGTTCCTTGAAGCAAAGATATAAGTGAATACCAAGGCAAAGTAGGAGTAGGTAATATGGAATATGATTGTGCAAATCATGACACAAGTCACTGTGCAGATCATGGTGCAGATTATTGTGCAAATAATTGTGCAGATCATAGTGGAAATCATGATGCAGATTTAGGGGGAGTTCATGCTGGTGTAGACCATGGTGGAAATCTTGATGCAAATTATGTTGCAAATCACAAGATTCACAGATTGTAGTGCAGATCATGGGACTGATTATAGTGAAGGCCATGGTGGAAATCTTGCTGCAAATTATGGTTCAGATCATGATACACTGGAGTACCAATCGTAGAGCAAATTGTGGTGCAGCTCAACGTGGAAATCATGATGCCAAATATGGTGCAGATCATGGGGCTCTGTTTGCACTCGATTCACTTCCATCATTGGTCCTCCTGATTTCTATGTACTCTGTGAGATAGCAGAGGACACTGACCTGGAAACTGCAGCCAATTTCTTACTGCCTTGAAAGAGTTACAGGTGATTAACAGGGTAAATTATAATGCAGATCATGGTGAGAATCATAGTGCAGACCGCGGTGCAAATCATAATGCAGACAGACCCTGGTGCAAATCATAGTGCAGACCATGGTGCAAACCATAGTGCAGACTGCAGTGCAAATCCTGTACCCCGAGTGTCAGTGTCATTATCCTGTACCCCGAGTGTCAGTGTCATTATCCTGTACCCCGAGTGTCAGTGTCATTATCCTGTACCCCGAGTGTCAGTGTCATTATCCTGTACCCCAAGTGTCAGTGTCATTATCCTGTACCCCTAGTGTCAGTGTCATTATCCTGTACCCCGAGTGTCAGTGTCATTATCCTGTACCCCAAGTGTCAGTGTCATTATCCTGTACCCCGAGTGTCAGTGTCATTATTCTGTACCCCGAGTGTCAGCGTCATTATCCTGTACCCCGAGTGTCAGTGTCATTATCCTGTACCCCAAGTGTCAGTGTCATTATCCTGTACCCTGAGTGTCAGTGTCATTATCCTGTACCCCAAGTGTCAGGCTCTGTGGTATCATTATACAGACACTATGGCTGCTCCCGGGTCTGGTCCTGTATTCTATAGGCTCTGTGGTATCATTATACAGACACTATGGCTGCTCCCGGTCTGGTCCTGTATTCTATAGGCTCTGTGGTATCATTATACAGACACTATGGCTGCTCCCGGTCTGGTCCTGTATTCTATAGGCTCTGTGGTATCATTATACAGACACTATGGCTGCTCCCGGGTCTGGTCCTATATTCTATAGGCTCTGTGGTATCATTATACAGACACTATGGCTGCTCCCGGTCTGGTCCTGTATTCTATAGGCTCTGTGGTATCATTATACAGACACTATGGCTGCTCCCGGGTCTGGTCCTGTATTCTATAGGCTCTGTGGTATCATTATACAGACACTATGGCTGCTCCCGGGTCTGGTCCTGTATTCTATAGGCTCTGTGGTATCATTATACAGACACTATGGCTGCTCCCGGGTCTGGTCCTATATTCTATAGGCTCTGTGGTATCATTATACAGACACTATGGCTGCTCCCGGGTCTGGTCCTGTATTCTATAGGCTCTGTGGTATCATTATACAGACACTATGGCTGCTCCCGGGTCTGGTCCTGTATTCTATAGGCTCTGTGGTATCATTATACAGACACTATGGCTGCTCCCGGGTCTGGTCCTGTATTCTATAGGCTCTGTGGTATCATTATACAGACACTATGGCTGCTCCCGGGTCTGGTCCTGTATTCTATAGGCTCTGTGGTATCATTATACAGACACTATGGCTGCTCCCGGGTCTGGTCCTGTATTCTATAGGCTCTGTGGTATCATTATACAGACACTATGGCTGCTCCCGGGTCTGGTCCTGTATTCTATAGGCTCTGTGGTATCATTATACAGACACTATGGCTGCTCCCGGTCTGGTCCTGTATTCTATAGGCTCTGTGGTATCATTATACAGACACTATGGCTGCTCCCGGGTCTGGTCCTGTATTCTATAGGCTCTGTGGTATCATTATACAGACACTATGGCTGCTCCCGGGTCTGGTCCTGTATTCTATAGGCTCTGTGGTATCATTATACAGACACTATGGCTGCTCCCGGGTCTGGTCCTGTATTCTATAGGCTCTGTGGTATCATTATACAGACACTATGGCTGCTCCCGGGTCTGGTCCTGTATTCTATAGGCTCTGTGGTATCATTATACAGACACTATGGCTGCTCCCGGGTCTGGTCCTGTATTCTATAGGCTCTGTGGTATCATTATACAGACACTATGGCTGCTCCCGGGTCTGGTCCTGTATTCTATAGGCTCTGTGGTATCATTATACAGACACTATGGCTGCTCCCGGGTCTGGTCCTGTATTCTATAGGCTCTGTGGTATCATTATACAGACACTATGGCTGCTCCCGGGTCTGGTCCTGTATTCTATAGGCTCTGTGGTATCATTATACAGACACTATGGCTGCTCCCGGTCTGGTCCTGTATTCTATAGGCTCTGTGGTATCATTATACAGACACTATGGCTGCTCCCGGGTCTGGTCCTGTATTCTATAGGCTCTGTGGTATCATTATACAGACACTATGGCTGCTCCCGGGTCTGGTCCTGTATTCTATAGGCTCTGTGGTATCATTATACAGACACTATGGCTGCTCCCGGGTCTGGTCCTGTATTCTATAGGCTCTGTGGTATCATTATACAGACACTATGGCTGCTCCCGGGTCTGGTCCTGTATTCTATAGGCTCTGTGGTATCATTATACAGACACTATGGCTGCTCCCGGGTCTGGTCCTGTATTCTATAGGCTCTGTGGTATCATTATACAGACACTATGGCTGCTCCCGGTCTGGTCCTATATTCTATAGGCTCTGTGGTATCATTATACAGACACTATGGCTGCTCCCGGGTCTGGTCCTATATTCTATAGGCTCTGTGGTATCATTATACAGACACTATGGCTGCTCCCGGGTCTGGTCCTGTATTCTATAGGCTCTGTGGTATCATTATACAGACACTATGGCTGCTCCCGGGTCTGGTCCTGTATTCTATAGGCTCTGTGGTATCATTATACAGACACTATGGCTGCTCCCGGGTCTGGTCCTATATTCTATAGGCTCTGTGGTATCATTATACAGACACTATGGCTGCTCCCGGGTCTGGTCCTATATTCTATAGGCTCTGTGGTGTCATTATACGGACACTATGGCTGCTCCCGGGTCTGGTCCTATATTCTATAGGCTCTGTGGTGTCATTATACGGACACTATGGCTGCTCCCGGGTCTGGTCCTATATTCTATAGGCTCTGTGGTATCATTATACAGACACTATGGCTGCTCCCGGGTCTGGTCCTGTATTCTATAGGCTCTGTGGTATCATTATACGGACACTATGGCTGCTCCCGGGTCTGGCCCTGTATTCTATAGGCTCTGTGGTATCATTATACGGACACTATGGCTGCTCCCGGGTCTGGTCCTGTATTCTATAGGCTCTGTGGTATCATTATACAGACACTATGGCTGCTCCCGGGTCTGGTCCTGTATTCTATAGGCTCTGTGGTATCATTATACAGACACTATGGCTGCTCCCGGTCTGGTCCTGTATTCTATAGGCTCTGTGGTATCATTATACAGACACTATGGCTGCTCCCGGGTCTGGTCCTGTATTCTATAGGCTCTGTGGTATCATTATACAGACACTATGGCTGCTCCCGGGTCTGGTCCTGTATTCTATAGGCTCTGTGGTATCATTATACAGACACTATGGCTGCTCCCGGTCTGGTCCTGTATTCTATAGGCTCTGTGGTATCATTATACAGACACTATGGCTGCTCCCGGGTCTGGTCCTATATTCTATAGGCTCTGTGGTATCATTATACAGACACTATGGCTGCTCCCGGGTCTGGTCCTGTATTCTATAGGCTCTGTGGTATCATTATACAGACACTATGGCTGCTCCCGGGTCTGGTCCTGTATTCTATAGGCTCTGTGGTATCATTATACAGACACTATGGCTGCTCCCGGGTCTGGTCCTGTATTCTATAGGCTCTGTGGTATCATTATACAGACACTATGGCTGCTCCCGGGTCTGGTCCTGTATTCTATAGGCTCTGTGGTATCATTATACAGACACTATGGCTGCTCCCGGGTCTGGTCCTGTATTCTATAGGCTCTGTGGTATCATTATACAGACACTATGGCTGCTCCCGGGTCTGGTCCTATATTCTATAGGCTCTGTGGTATCATTATACAGACACTATGGCTGCTCCCGGGTCTGGTCCTGTATTCTATAGGCTCTGTGGTATCATTATACAGACACTATGGCTGCTCCCGGGTCTGGTCCTGTATTCTATAGGCTCTGTGGTATCATTATACAGACACTATGGCTGCTCCCGGTCTGGTCCTGTATTCTATAGGCTCTGTGGTATCATTATACAGACACTATGGCTGCTCCCGGGTCTGGTCCTGTATTCTATAGGCTCTGTGGTATCATTATACAGACACTATGGCTGCTCCCGGGTCTGGTCCTGTATTCTATAGGCTCTGTGGTATCATTATACAGACACTATGGCTGCTCCCGGGTCTGGTCCTGTATTCTATAGGCTCTGTGGTATCATTATACAGACACTATGGCTGCTCCCGGGTCTGGTCCTGTATTCTATAGGCTCTGTGGTATCATTATACAGACACTATGGCTGCTCCCGGTCTGGTCCTGTATTCTATAGGCTCTGTGGTATCATTATACAGACACTATGGCTGCTCCCGGGTCTGGTCCTGTATTCTATAGGCTCTGTGGTATCATTATACAGACACTATGGCTGCTCCCGGTCTGGTCCTGTATTCTATAGGCTCTGTGGTATCATTATACAGACACTATGGCTGCTCCCGGGTCTGGTCCTATATTCTATAGGCTCTGTGGTATCATTATACAGACACTATGGCTGCTCCCGGGTCTGGTCCTGTATTCTATAGGCTCTGTGGTATCATTATACAGACACTATGGCTGCTCCCGGTCTGGTCCTATATTCTATAGGCTCTGTGGTATCATTATACAGACACTATGGCTGCTCCCGGGTCTGGTCCTGTATTCTATAGGCTCTGTGGTATCATTATACAGACACTATGGCTGCTCCCGGTCTGGTCCTGTATTCTATAGGCTCTGTGGTATCATTATACAGACACTATGGCTGCTCCCGGGTCTGGTCCTGTATTCTATAGGCTCTGTGGTATCATTATACAGACACTATGGCTGCTCCCGGGTCTGGTCCTGTATTCTATAGGCTCTGTGGTATCATTATACAGACACTATGGCTGCTCCCGGTCTGGTCCTGTATTCTATAGGCTCTGTGGTATCATTATACAGACACTATGGCTGCTCCCGGTCTGGTCCTGTATTCTATAGGCTCTGTGGTATCATTATACAGACACTATGGCTGCTCCCGGTCTGGTCCTGTATTCTATAGGCTCTGTGGTATCATTATACAGACACTATGGCTGCTCCCGGGTCTGGTCCTGTATTCTATAGGCTCTGTGGTATCATTATACAGACACTATGGCTGCTCCCGGGTCTGGTCCTGTATTCTATAGGCTCTGTGGTATCATTATACGGACACTATGGCTGCTCACGTTCCTGGCCTCTTGTGTCGCTCTGGGTTCAGCCTGTATTCGGGGCCCCCATATTTACATTTTCTACCTCCAGTCTGGGCCCTGCAGACGCCGACATCATAAACACATATCTGTCTTCTCATGGCGCTTTCATCCCTCGCACTTATCGCAGGGACACAGCTCGTAATATGCAGATAATAGTCCCGGACGCCCGTATGAGCCGCGCGTCTGCAGCCATGAACGTCCCATTCTTCTCTCCAGACCCCAAATAAGGTAAAACTGTTATAAACCCTCTCTGCTCCCAATCCCCCCCCCCCCGGGGGTCGTTAAAAGGACATGCAAGGGTTAATTACGACAGGACTAGACTGAGACTGACCAGACAGAATAAATCCAAATGTACTGTATATGATATTACATGAGAAGAATCTATGTGACGTGTGATATTACATGAGGAGAGTCTATATGACGTGTGATATTACATGAGGAGAGTTTATATGACGTGTGATATTACATGAGGAGAGTTTATATGACGTGTGATATTACATGAGAAGAGTCTATAACGTGTGATATTACATGAGGAGAGTCTATATGACGTGTGATATTACATGAGGAGAGTCTATATGACGTGTGATATTACATGAGGAGAGTCTATATGACGTGTGATATTACATGAGAAGAATCTATGTGACGGTGATAATATGAGGAGAGCCTTATATGACGTGAGGTTACACATGAGTGAGAGTTTATATGACGTGATAGCTACATGAGGAGAGCTCAGTATGACGTGTGATATTACATGAGAAGAGTCTATATGACGGTAGGCCACATGAGGAGAGTCTTCATAATGATTTGTGATATTACATGAGGAGAGTCTCATATGACGTGTGATATTGCATGTGAGTGAGAGTCTATATGAGCGTGTGATATTACATGAGGAGAGTCTATGGCGTGTGATATTGAGGAGAGTCTATATGGCGTGTGATATTACATGAGGAGAGTCTATATGACGTGTGATATTACATGAGGAGAGTCTATATGACGTGTCATATTACATGAGGAGAGTCTATGTGACCTGTGATATTACATGAGGAGAGTTCTGTATGACGTGTGATATTACATGAGGAGAGTCTATATGACGTGTGATGGCTGGCATGAGGAGTGTAT
>JAKVIS010001390.1:0-34525 GCA_033119425.1 Bufotes viridis
GCAACAGCTGGGACTCCAGATTCAGGGTATTGCTATTTTGGCAATTGAATTTCAGCCCACAACAAAATATATGCTTTTGCGGACACTATGAAACTTGGCCTGCAACAGCTGGGACACCAGATTCAGGGTATTGCTATTTTGGCAATTGAATTTCACCCCAGAACAAAATATATGTTTTTGCGGACACTATGAATCTTGGCCAGCCACAGCTGAAACCACTGATTTATGGTATTGCTATTTTGGCAATTGAATTTCACCCCAGAACAAAATATATGTTTTTGCGGACACTATGAAACTTGGCCTGCAACAGCTGGGACACCAGATTCAGGGTATTGCTATTTTGGCAATTGAATTTCACCCCACAACAAAATATATGTTTTTGCGGACACTATGAAACTTGGCCATGCAACAGCTGGGACCACTAGATTCAGGGTATTGCTATTTTGGCAATTGAATTTCACCCCAGAACAAAATATATGTTTTTGCGGACACTATGAAACTTGGCCAGCAACAGCTGAAACTACTAGATTTATGGTATTGCTATTTTGGCAATTGAATTTCAGCCCACAACAAAATATATGTTTTTGCGGACACTATGAAACTTGGCCTGCAACAGCTGGGACACCAGATTCAGGGTATTGCTATTTTGGCAATTGAATTTCACCCCAGAACAAAATATATGTTTTTGCGGACACTATGAATCTTGGCCAGCCACAGCTGAAACCACTGATTTATGGTATTGCTATTTTGGCAATTGAATTTCACCCCAGAACAAAATATATGTTTTTGCGGACACTATGAAACTTGGCCTGCAACAGCTGGGACTCCAGATTCAGGGTATTGCTATTTTGGCAATTGAATTTCAGCCCACAACAAAATATATGCTTTTGCGGACACTATGAAACTTGGCCTGCAACAGCTGGGACACCAGATTCAGGGTATTGCTATTTTGGCAATTGAATTTCACCCCAGAACAAAATATATGTTTTTGCGGACACTATGAATCTTGGCCAGCCACAGCTGAAACCACTGATTTATGGTATTGCTATTTTGGCAATTGAATTTCATCCCAGAACAAAATATATGTTTTTGCGGACACTATGAAACTTGGCACTGCAACAGCTGGGACACCAGATTCAGGGTATTGCTATTTTGGCAATTGAATTTCACCCCACAACAAAATATATGTTTTTGCGGACACTATGAAACTTGGCCTGCAACAGCTGGGACACCAGATTCAGGGTATTGCTATTTTGGCAATTGAATTTCACCCCACAACAAAATATATGTTTTTGCGGACACTATGAATCTTGGCCAGCCACAGCTGAAACCACTGATTTATGGTATTGCTATTTTGGCAATTGAATTTCACCCCAGAACAAAATATATGTTTTTGCGGACACTATGAAACTTGGCCTGCAACAGCTGGGACACCAGATTCAGGGTATTGCTATTTTGGCAATTGAATTTCACCCCACAACAAAATATATGTTTTTGCGGACACTATGAATCTTGGCCAGCCACAGCTGAAACCATTGATTTATGATTTTGCTATTTTGGCAATTGAATTTCACCCCACAACAAAATATATGTTTTTGCGGACACTATGAAACTTGGCCTGCAACAGCTGGGACTCCAGATTCAGGGTATTGCTATTTTGGCAATTGAATTTCAGCCCACAAAAAAATATATGTTTTTGCGGACACTATGAAACTTGGCCTGCAACAGCTGGGACACCAGATTTAGGGTATTGCTATTTTGGCAATTGAATTTCACCACAGAACAAAATATATGTTTTTGCGGACACTACGAAACTTGGCCTGCAACAGCTGGGACTCCAGATTCAGGGTATTGCTATTTTGGCAATTGAATTTCAGCCCACAACAAGATATATGCTTTTGCGGACGCTATGAAACTTGGCCTGCAACAGCTGGGACACCAGATTCAGGGTATTGCTATTTTGGCAATTGAATTTCACACCCAGAACAAAATATATGTTTTTGCGGACACTATGAATCTTGGCCAGACAAAGGTGAAACTACTGATTTATGGTATTGCTATTTTGGCAATTGAATTTCACCCCAGAACAAAATATATGTTTTTGCAGACACTATGAATCTTGGCCCGCCACAGCTGAAACCACTGACTTATGGTATTGCTATTTTGGCAATTGAATTTCATCCCAGAACAAAATATATGTTTTTGCGGACACTATGAAACTTGGCCTGCAACAGCTGGGACTCCAGATTCAGGGTATTGCTATTTTGGCAATTGAATTTCAGCCCACAACAAGATATATGCTTTTGCGGACACTATGAAACTTGGCCTGCAACAGCTGGGACACCAGATTCAGGGTATTGCTATTTTGGCAATTGAATTTCACCCCAGAACAAAATATATGTTTTTGCGGACACTATGAATCTTGACCAGCCAAAGGTGAAACTACTGATTTATGGTATTGCTATTTTGGCAATTGAATTTCACCCCAGAACAAAATATATGTTTTTGCGGACACTATGAAACTTGGCGTGCAATAGCTGGGACACCAGATTCAGGGTATTGCTATTTTGGCAATTGAATTTCACCCCACAACAAAATATATGTTTTTGCGGACACTATGAATCTTGGCCAGCCACAGCTGAAACCACTGATTTATGATTTTGCTATTTTGGCAATTGAATTTCACCCCAGAACAAAATATATGTTTTTGCGGACACTATGAAACTTGGCCTGCAACAGCTGGGACTCCAGATTCAGGGTATTGCTATTTTGGCAATTGAATTTCAGCCCACAACAAAATATATGTTTTTGCGGACACTATGAAACTTGGCCTGCAACAGCTGGGACACCAGATTTAGGGTATTGCTATTTTGGCAATTGAATTTCACCACAGAACAAAATATATGTTTTTGCGGACACTATGAATCTTGGCCAGCCACAGCTGAAACCACTGATTTATGGCATTGCTATTTTGACAATTGAATTTCACCCCAGAACAAAATATATGTTTTTGCGTACACTATGAAACTTGGCCTGCAACAGCTGGGACTCCAGATTCAGGGTATTGCTATATTGGCAATTGAATTTCAGTCCACAACAAAGTATATGCTTTTGTGGACACTATGAAACTTGGCATGCAACAGTTGGGACACCAGATTCAGGGTATTGCTATATTGGCAATTGAATTTCACCCCAGAACAAAATATATGTTTTAGCGGACACTATGAATCTTGGCCAGCCACAGGTGAAACTACTGATTTATGGTATTGCTATTTTGGCAATTGAATTTCATCCCAGAACAAAATATATGTTTTTGCGGACACTATGAAACTTGGCATGCAACAGATGGGACACCAGATTCAGGGTATTGCTATTTTGGCAATTGAATTTCACCCCACGACAAAATATATGTTTTTGCGGACACTATGAAACTTGGCCTGCAACAGCTGGGACACCAGATTCAGGGTATTGCTATTTTGGCAATTGAATTTCACCCCAGAACAAAATTTATAATTTGCAGGACACTATGAAACTTGGCAAGCCACAGCTGAAACCACTGATTTATGGTATTGCTATTTTGGCAATTGAATTTAACCCAGAACAAAATATATGTTTTTGCGGACACTATGAAACTTGGCCGGCAACAGCTGGGACACCAGATTCAGGGTATTGCTATTTTGGCAATTGAATTTCACCCCCAGAACAAAATAAATGTTTTTGCGGACACTATGAATCTTGGCCAGCCAAAGGTGAAACTACTGATTTATGGTATTGCTATTTTGGCAATTGAATTTCACCCCAGAACAAAATATATGTTTTTGCGGACACTATGAAACTTGGCGTGCAATAGCTAGGACACCAGATTCAGGGTATTGCTATTTTGGCAATTGAATTTCACCCCACAACAAAATATATGTTTTTGCGGACACTATGAATCTTGGCCAGCCACAGCTGAAACCACTGATTTATGATTTTGCTATTTTGGCAATTGAATTTCACCCCAGAACAAAATATATGTTTTTGCGGACACTATGAAACTTGGCCTGCAACAGCTGGGACTCCAGATTCAGGGTATTGCTATTTTGGCAATTGAATTTCACCCCACAACAAAATATATGTTTTTGCGGACACTATGAAACTTGGCCTGCAACAGCTGGGACACCAGATTTAGGGTATTGCTATTTTGGCAATTGAATTTCACCACAGAACAAAATATATGTTTTTGCGGACACTATGAATCTTGGCCAGCCAGAGCTGAAACCACTGATTTATAGCATTGCTATTTTGACAATTGAATTTCACCCCAGAACAAAATATATGTTTTTGCGGACACTATGAAACTTGGCCTGCAACAGCTGGGACTCCAGATTCAGGGTATTGCTATATTGGCAATTGAATTTCAGCCCAAAACAAAATAAATGCTTTTGCGGACACTATGAAACTTGGCATGCAACAGTTGGGACAGCAGATTCAGGGTATTGCTATATTTGCAATTGAATTTCACCCCAGAACAAAATATATGTTTTTGCGGACACTATGAATCTTGGCCAGCCACAGGTGAAACTACTGATTTATGATATTGCTATTTTGGCGATTGAATTTCATCCCAGAACAAAATATATGTTTTTGCGGACACTATGAAACTTGGCACGCAACAGCTGGGACACCAGATTCAGGGTATTGCTATTTTGGCAATTGAATTTAACCCCACAACAAAATATATGTTTTTGCGGACACTATGAAACTTGGCCTGCAACAGCTGGGACACCAGATTCAGGGTATTGCTATTTTGGCAATTGAATTTCACCCCACAACAAAATATATGTTTTTGCGGACACTATGAATCTTGGCCAGCCACAGCTGAAACCACTGATTTATGGTATTGCTATTTTGGCAATTGAATTTCACCCCAGAACAAAATATATGTTTTTGCGGACACTATGAAACTTGGCCTGCAACAGCTGGGACACCAGATTCAGGGTATTGCTATTTTGGCAATTGAATTTCACCCCACAACAAAATATATGTTTTAGCGGACACTATGAAACTTGGCCAGCCACAGCTGAAACCACTGATTTATGGTATTGCAATTTTAGCAATTGAATTTCACCCCAGAACAAAATATATAATTTGCAGGACACTATGAAACTTGGCCAGCCACAGCTGAAACCACTGATTTATGGTATTGCTATTTTGGCAATTGAATTTCACCCCAGAACAAAATATATGTTTTTGCGGACACTATGAAACTTGGCCTGCAACAGCTGGGACACCAGATTCAGGGTATTGCTATTTTGGCAATTGAATTTCACCCCACAACAAAATATATGTTTTAGCGGACATCATGAAACTTGGCCAGCCACAGCTGAAACCGCTGATTTATGGTATTGCAATTTTAGCAATTGAATTTAACCCCAGAACAAAATATATAATTTGCAGGACACTATGAAACTTGGCCAGCCACAGCTGAAACCACTGATTTATGGTATTGCTATTTTGGCAATTGAATTTCACTCCAGAACAAAATATATGTTTTTGCAGACACTATGAATCTTGGCCGGCCACAGCTGAAACCACTGATTTATGGTATTGCTATTTTGGCAATTGAATTTCACCCCAGAATAAAATGTATGTTTTTGCGGACACTATGAAACTTGGCCTGCAACAGCTGGGACACCAGATTCAGGGTATTGCTATTTTGGCAATTGAATTTCACCCCACAACAAAATATATGTTTTTGCGGACACTATGAATCTTGGCCAGCCACAGCTGAAACCACTGATTTATGATATTGCTATTTTGGCAATTGAATTTCACCCCAGAACAAAATATATGTTTTTGCGTACACTATGAAACTTGGCCTGCAACAGCTGGGACTCCAGTTTCAGGGTATTGCTATATTGGCAATTGAATTTCAGCCCACAACAAAATATATGCTTTTGCGGACACTATGAAACTTGGCCTGCAACAGCTGGGACACCAGATTCAGGGTATTGCTATTTTGGCAATTGAATTTCACCCCAGAACAAAATATATGTTTTTGCGGACACTATGAATCTTGGCCAGCCACAGGTGAAACTACTGATTTATGGTATTGCTATTTTGGCAATTGAATTTCATCCCAGAACAAAATATATGTTTTTGCGGACACTATGAAACTTGGCATGCAACAGCTGGGACACCAGATTCAGGGTATTGCTATTTTGGCAATTGAATTTCACCCCACAACAAAATATATGTTTTTGTGGACACTATGAAACTTGGCCATGCAACAGCTGGGACCACCAGATTTAGGGTATTGCTATTTTGGCAATTGAATTTCACCACAGAACAAAATATATGTTTTTGCGGACACTATGAAACTTGGCCTGCAACAGCTGGGACACCAGATTTAGGGTATTGCTATTTTGGCAATTGAATTTCACCCCAGAACAAAATATATGTTTTTGCGGACACTATGAAACTTGGCCTGCAACAGCTGGGACTCCAGATTCAGGGTATTGCTATTTTGGCAATTGAATTTCAGCCCACAACAAAATATATGCTTTTGCGGACACTATGAAACTTGGCATGCAACAGCTGGGACACCAGATTCAGGGTATTGCTATTTTGGCAATTGAATTTCACCCCAGAACAAAATATATGTTTTTGCGGACACTATGAATCTTGGCCAGCCACAGGTGAAACTACTGATTTATGGTATTGCTATTTTGGCAATTGAATTTCACCCCAGAACAAAATATATGTTTTTGCAGACACTATGAATCTTGGCCCGCCACAGCTGAAACCACTGATTTATGGTATTGCTATTTTGGCAATTGAATTTCATCCCAGAACAAAATATATGTTTTTGCGGACACTATGAAACTTGGCCTGCAACAGCTGGGACTCCAGATTCAGGGTATTGCTATTTTGGCAATTGAATTTCAGCCCACAACAAGATATATGCTTTTGCGGACACTATGAAACTTGGCCTGCAACAGCTGGGACACCAGATTCAGGGTATTGCTATTTTGGCAATTGAATTTCACCCCAGAACAAAATATATGTTTTTGCGGACACTATGAATCTTGGCCAGCCAACAGCTGAAACTACTGATTTATGGTATTGCTATTTTGGCAATTGAATTTCACCCCAGAACAAAATATATGTTTTTGCGGACACTATGAAACTTGGCCTGCAACAGCTGAGACCACTAGATTCAGGGTATTGCTATTTTGGCAATTGAATTTCACCCCAGAACAAAATATATGTTTTTGCGGACACTATGAATCTTGGCCAGCCACAGCTGAAACTACTGATTTATGGTATTGCTATTTTGGCAATTGAATTTCACCCCAGAACAAAATATATGTTTTTGCGGACACTATGAAACTTGGCCTGCAACAGCTGGGACACCAGATTCAGGGTATTGCTATTTTGGCAATTGAATTTCACCCCACAACAAAATATATGTTTTTGCGGACACTATGAATCTTGGCCAGCCACAGCTGAAACCACTGATTTATGATTTTGCTATTTTGGCAATTGAATTTCACCCCAGAACAAAATATATGTTTTTGCGGACACTATGAAACTTGGCCTGCAACAGCTGGGACTCCAGATTCAGGGTATTGCTATTTTGGCAATTGAATTTCAGCCCACAACAAAATATATGTTTTTGCGGACACTATGAAACTTGGCCTGCAACAGCTGGGACACCAGATTTAGGGTATTGCTATTTTGGCAATTGAATTTCACCACAGAACAAAATATATGTTTTTGCGGACACTATGAATCTTGGCCAGCCACAGCTGAAACCACTGATTTATGGCATTGCTATTTTGACAATTGAATTTCACCCCAGAACAAAATATATGTTTTTGCGTACACTATGAAACTTGGCCTGCAACAGCTGGGACTCCAGATTCAGGGTATTGCTATATTGGCAATTGAATTTCAGCCCACAACAAAGTATATGCTTTTGTGGACACTATGAAACTTGGCATGCAACAGTTGGGACACCAGATTCAGGGTATTGCTATATTGGCAATTGAATTTCACCCCAGAACAAAATATATGTTTTAGCGGACACTATGAATCTTGGCCAGCCACAGGTGAAACTACTGATTTATGGTATTGCTATTTTGGCAATTGAATTTCATCCCAGAACAAAATATATGTTTTTGCGGACACTATGAAACTTGGCATGCAACAGCTGGGACACCAGATTCAGGGTATTGCTATTTTGGCAATTGAATTTCACCCCACAACAAAATATATGTTTTTGCGGACACTATGAAACTTGGCCAGCAACAGCTGGGACACCAGATTCAGGGTATTGCTATTTTGGCAATTGAATTTCACCCCAGAACAAAATATATGTTTTTGCGGACACTATGAAACTTGGCCTGCAACAGCTGGGACTCCAGATTCAGGGTATTGCTATTTTGGCAATTGAATTTCAGCCCACAACAAGATATATGCTTTTGCGGACACTATGAAACTTGGCCTGCAACAGCTGGGACACCAGATTCAGGGTATTGCTATTTTGGCAATTGAATTTCACCCCAGAACAAAATATATGTTTTTGCGGACACTATGAATCTTGGCCAGCCAAAGGTGAAACTACTGATTTATGGTATTGCTATTTTGGCAATTGAATTTCACCCCAGAACAAAATATATGTTTTTGCAGACACTATGAATCTTGGCCCGCCACAGCTGAAACCACTGACTTATGGTATTGCTATTTTGGCAATTGAATTTCATCCCAGAACAAAATATATGTTTTTGCGGACACTATGAAACTTGGCCTGCAACAGCTGGGACTCCAGATTCAGGGTATTGCTATTTTGGCAATTGAATTTCAGCCCACAACAAGATATATGCTTTTGCGGACACTATGAAACTTGGCCTGCAACAGCTGGGACACCAGATTCAGGGTATTGCTATTTTGGCAATTGAATTTCACCCCAGAACAAAATATATGTTTTTGCGGACACTATGAATCTTGGCCAGCCAAAGGTGAAACTACTGATTTATGGTATTGCTATTTTGGCAATTGAATTTCACCCCAGAACAAAATATATGTTTTTGCGGACACTATGAAACTTGGCGTGCAATAGCTGGGACACCAGATTCAGGGTATTGCTATTTTGGCAATTGAATTTCACCCCACAACAAAATATATGTTTTTGCGGACACTATGAATCTTGGCCAGCCACAGCTGAAACCACTGATTTATGATTTTGCTATTTTGGCAATTGAATTTCACCCCAGAACAAAATATATGTTTTTGCGGACACTATGAAACTTGGCCTGCAACAGCTGGGACTCCAGATTCAGGGTATTGCTATTTTGGCAATTGAATTTCAGCCCACAACAAAATATATGTTTTTGCGGACACTATGAAACTTGGCCTGCAACAGCTGGGACACCAGATTTAGGGTATTGCTATTTTGGCAATTGAATTTCACCACAGAACAAAATATATGTTTTTGCGGACACTATGAATCTTGGCCAGCCACAGCTGAAACCACTGATTTATGGCATTGCTATTTTGACAATTGAATTTCACCCCAGAACAAAATATATGTTTTTGCGTACACTATGAAACTTGGCCTGCAACAGCTGGGACTCCAGATTCAGGGTATTGCTATATTGGCAATTGAATTTCAGTCCACAACAAAGTATATGCTTTTGTGGACACTATGAAACTTGGCATGCAACAGTTGGGACACCAGATTCAGGGTATTGCTATATTGGCAATTGAATTTCACCCCAGAACAAAATATATGTTTTAGCGGACACTATGAATCTTGGCCAGCCACAGGTGAAACTACTGATTTATGGTATTGCTATTTTGGCAATTGAATTTCATCCCAGAACAAAATATATGTTTTTGCGGACACTATGAAACTTGGCATGCAACAGCTGGGACACCAGATTCAGGGTATTGCTATTTTGGCAATTGAATTTCACCCCACAACAAAATATATGTTTTTGCGGACACTATGAAACTTGGCCTGCAACAGCTGGGACACCAGATTCAGGGTATTGCTATTTTGGCAATTGAATTTCACCCCAGAACAAAATATATGATTTGCAGGACACTATGAAACTTGGCAAGCCACAGCTGAAACCACTGATTTATGGTATTGCTATTTTGGCAATTGAATTTCAACCCAGAACAAAATATATGTTTTTGCGGACACTATGAAACTTGGCCTGCAACAGCTGGGACACCAGATTCAGGGTATTGCTATTTTGGCAATTGAATTTCACCCCAGAACAAAATATATGTTTTTGCGGACACTATGAATCTTGGCCAGCCACAGCTGAAACTACTGATTTATGGTATTGCTATTTTGGCAATTGAATTTCACCCCAGAACAAAATATATGTTTTTGCGGACACTATGAAACTTGGCCTGCAACAGCTGGGACACCAGATTCAGGGTATTGCTATTTTGGCAATTGAATTTCACCCCACAACAAAATATATGTTTTTGCGGACACTATGAATCTTGGCCAGCCACAGCTGAAACCACTGATTTATGGTATTGCTATTTTGGCAATTGAATTTCACCCCAGAACAAAATATATGTTTTTGCGGACACTATGAAACTTGGCCTGCAACAGCTGGGACTCCAGATTCAGGGTATTGCTATTTTGGCAATTGAATTTCACCCCACAACAAAATATATGTTTTTGCGGACACTATGAAACTTGGCCTGCAACAGCTGGGACACCAGATTCAGGGTATTGCTATTTTGGCAATTGAATTTCACCCCAGAACAAAATATATGTTTTTGCGGACACTATGAATCTTGGCCAGCCACAGCTGAAACCACTGATTTATGGTATTGCTATTTTGGCAATTGAATTTCACCCCAGAACAAAATATATGTTTTTGCGGACACTATGAAACTTGGCCTGCAACAGCTGGGACACCAGATTCAGGGTATTGCTATTTTGGCAATTGAATTTCACCCCACAACAAAATATATGTTTTTGCGGACACTATGAAACTTGGCCATGCCACAGCTGAAACCACTAGATTCATGGTATTGCTATTTTGGCAATTGAATTTCACCCCAGAACAAAATATATGTTTTGCAGGACACTATGAAACTTGGCCAGCCACAGCTGAAACCACTGATTTATGGTATTGCTATTTTGGCAATTGAATTTCACCCCAGAACAAAATATATGTTTTTGCGGACACTATGAAACTTGGCCTGCAACAGCTGGGACACCAGATTCAGGGTATTGCTATTTTGGCAATTGAATTTCACCCCACAACAAAATATATGTTTTTAGCGGACACTATGAAACTTGGCCAGCCACAGCTGAAACCGCTGATTTATGGTATTGCTATTTTGGCAATTGAATTTCACCCCAGAACAAAATATATGTTTTGCAGGACACTATGAAACTTGGCCAGCCACAGCTGAAACCACTGATTTATGGTATTGCTATTTTGGCAATTGAATTTCACCCCAGAACAAAATATATGTTTTTGCGGACACTATGAAACTTGGCCTGCCACAGCTGAAACCACTGATTTATGGTATTGCTATTTTGGCAATTGAATTTCACCCCAGAACAAAATATATGTTTTTGCGGACACTATGAATCTTGGCCAGCCACAGCTGAAACCACTGATTTATGGTATTGCTATTTTGGCAATTGAATTTCACCCCAGAACAAAATATATGTTTTTGCGGACACTATGAAACTTGGCCTGCAACAGCTGGGACACCAGATTCAGGGTATTGCTATTTTGGCAATTGAATTTCACCCCACAACAAAATATATGTTTTTGCGGACACTATGAATCTTGGCCAGCCACAGCTGAAACCACTGATTTATGGTATTGCTATTTTGGCAATTGAATTTCACCCCAGAACAAAATATATGTTTTTGCGGACACTATGAAACTTGGCCTGCAACAGCTGGGACACCAGATTCAGGGTATTGCTATTTTGGCAATTGAATTTCAGCCCACAACAAAATATATGTTTTTGCGGACACTATGAATCTTGGCCAGCCACAGCTGAAACCACTGATTTATGGTATTGCTATTTTGGCAATTGAATTTCACCCCAGAACAAAATATATGTTTTTGCGGACACTATGAATCTTGGCCTGCAACAGCTGGAACCACTAGATTTATGGTATTGCTATTTTGGCAATTGAATTTCACCCCAGAACAAAATATATGTTTTTGCGGACACTATGAAACTTGGCCTGCAACAGCTGGGACACCAGATTCAGGGTATTGCTATTTTGGCAATTGAATTTCACCCCAGAACAAAATATATGTTTTTGCGGACACTATGAATCTTGGCCAGCCACAGCTGAAACTACTGATTTATGGTATTGCTATTTTGGCAATTGAATTTCACCCCAGAACAAAATATATGTTTTTGCAGACACTATGAATCTTGGCCTGCCACAGCTGAAACCACTGATTTATGGTATTGCTATTTTGGCAATTGAATTTCATCCCAGAACAAAATATATGTTTTTGCGGACACTATGAAACTTGGCCTGCAACAGCTGGGACTCCAGATTCAGGGTATTGCTATTTTGGCAATTGAATTTCAGCCCACAACAAAATATATGCTTTTGCGGACACTATGAAACTTGGCCTGCAACAGCTGGGACACCAGATTCAGGGTATTGCTATTTTGGCAATTGAATTTCACCCCAGAACAAAATATATGTTTTTGCGGACACTATGAATCTTGGCCAGCCAAAGCTGAAACTACTGATTTATGGTATTGCTATTTTGGCAATTGAATTTCACCCCAGAACAAAATATATGTTTTTGCGGACACTATGAAACTTGGCGTGCAATAGCTGGGACACCAGATTCAGGGTATTGCTATTTTGGCAATTGAATTTCACCCCACAACAAAATATATGTTTTTGCGGACACTATGAATCTTGGCCAGCCACAGCTGAAACCACTGATTTATGATTTTGCTATTTTGGCAATTGAATTTCACCCCAGAACAAAATATATGTTTTTGCGGACACTATGAAACTTGGCCTGCAACAGCTGGGACTCCAGATTCAGGGTATTGCTATTTTGGCAATTGAATTTCAGCCCACAACAAAATATATGTTTTTGTGGACACTATGAAACTTGGCCTGCAACAGCTGGGACACCAGATTTAGGGTATTGCTATTTTGGCAATTGAATTTCACCCCAGAACAAAATATATGTTTTTGCGGACACTATGAATCTTGGCCAGCCACAGCTGAAACCACTGATTTATGGCATTGCTATTTTGACAATTGAATTTCACCCCAGAACAAAATATATGTTTTTGCGTACACTATGAAACTTGGCCTGCAACAGCTGGGACTCCAGATTCAGGGTATTGCTATATTGGCAATTGAATTTCAGCCCACAACAAAATATATGCTTTTGTGGACACTATGAAACTTGGCATGCAACAGCTGGGACACCAGATTCAGGGTATTGCTATATTGGCAATTGAATTTCACCCCAGAACAAAATATATGTTTTAGCGGACACTATGAATCTTGGCCAGCCACAGGTGAAACTACTGATTTATGGTATTGCTATTTTGGCAATTGAATTTCATCCCAGAACAAAATATATGTTTTTGCGGACACTATGAAACTTGGCATGCAACAGCTGGGACACCAGATTCAGGGTATTGCTATTTTGGCAATTGAATTTCACCCCACAACAAAATATATGTTTTTACGGACACTATGAAACTTGGCCTGCAACAGCTGGGACACCAGATTCAGGGTATTGCTATTTTGGCAATTGAATTTCACCCCAGAACAAAATATATGTTTTTGCGGACACTATGAAACTTGGCCTGCAACAGCTGGGACACCAGATTCAGGGTATTGCTATTTTGGCAATTGAATTTCAGCCCACAACAAAATATATGTTTTTGCGGACACTATGAAATCTTGGCCAGCCACAGCTGAAACCACTGATTTATGGTATTGCTATTTTGGCAATTGAATTTCACCCCAGAACAAAATATATGTTTTTGCGGACACTATGAAACTTGGCCTGCAACAGCTGGGACACCAGATTCAGGGTATTGCTATTTTGGCAATTGAATTTCACCCCACAACAAAATATATGTTTTAGCGGACACTATGAAACTTGGCCAGCCACAGCTGAAACCACTGATTTATGGTATTGCTATTTTGGCAATTGAATTTCACCCCAGAACAAAATATATAATTTGCAGGACACTATGAAACTTGGCCAGCCACAGCTGAAACCACTGATTTATGGTATTGCTATTTTGGCAATTGAATTTCATCCCAGAACAAAATATATGTTTTTGCGGACACTATGAAACTTGGCCTGCAACAGCTGGGACACCAGATTCAGGGTATTGCTATTTTGGCAATTGAATTTCACCCCAGAACAAAATATATGTTTTTGCGGACACTATGAATCTTGGCCAGCCAAAGGTGAAACTACTGATTTATGGTATTGCTATTTTGGCAATTGAATTTCACCCCAGAACAAAATATATGTTTTTGCGGACACTATGAAACTTGGCGTGCAATAGCTGGGACACCAGATTCAGGGTATTGCTATTTTGGCAATTGAATTTCACCCCACAACAAAATATATGTTTTTGCGGACACTATGAATCTTGGCCAGCCACAGCTGAAACCACTGATTTATGATTTTGCTATTTTGGCAATTGAATTTCACCCCAGAACAAAATATATGTTTTTGCGGACACTATGAAACTTGGCCTGCAACAGCTGGGACTCCAGATTCAGGGTATTGCTATTTTGGCAATTGAATTTCAGCCCACAACAAAATATATGTTTTTGCGGACACTATGAAACTTGGCCTGCAACAGCTGGGACACCAGATTTAGGGTATTGCTATTTTGGCAATTGAATTTCACCACAGAACAAAATATATGTTTTTGCGGACACTATGAATCTTGGCCAGCCACAGCTGAAACCACTGATTTATAGCATTGCTATTTTGACAATTGAATTTCACCCCAGAACAAAATATATGTTTTTGCGTACACTATGAAACTTGGCCTGCAACAGCTGGGACTCCAGATTCAGGGTATTGCTATATTGGCAATTGAATTTCAGCCCAAAACAAAATAAATGCTTTTGCGGACACTATGAAACTTGGCATGCAACAGTTGGGACAGCAGATTCAGGGTATTGCTATATTGGCAATTGAATTTCACCCCAGAACAAAATATATGTTTTTGCGGACACTATGAATCTTGGCCAGCCACAGGTGAAACTACTGATTTATGGTATTGCTATTTTGGCAATTGAATTTCATCCCAGAACAAAATATATGTTTTTGCGGACACTATGAAACTTGGCACGCAACAGCTGGGACACCAGATTCAGGGTATTGCTATTTTGGCAATTGAATTTAACCCCACAACAAAATATATGTTTTTGCGGACACTATGAATCTAGGCCAGCCACAGCTGGGACACCAGATTCAGGGTATTGCTATTTTGGCAATTGAATTTCACCCCACAACAAAATATATGTTTTTGCGGACACTATGAATCTTGGCCAGCCACAGCTGAAACCACTGATTTATGGTATTGCTATTTTGGCAATTGAATTTCACCCCAGAACAAAATATATGTTTTTGCGGACACTATGAAACTTGGCCTGCAACAGCTGGGACTCCAGATTCAGGGTATTGCTATTTTGGCAATTGAATTTCAGCCCACAACAAAATATATGTTTTTGCGGACACTATGAAACTTGGCATGCAACAGCTGGGACACCAGATTCAGGGTATTGCTATTTTGGCAATTGAATTTCACCCCAGAACAAAATATATGTTTTTGCGGACACTATGAATCTTGGCCAGCCACAGCTGAAACTACTGATTTATGGTATTGCTATTTTGGCAATTGAATTTCATCCCAGAACAAAATATATGTTTTTGCGGACACTATGAAACTTGGCCTGCAACAGCTGGGACACCAGATTCAGGGTATTGCTATTTTGGCAATTGAATTTCACCCCACAACAAAATATATGTTTTTGCGGACACTATGAATCTTGGCCAGCCACAGCTGAAACCACTGATTTATGGTATTGCTATTTTGGCAATTGAATTTCACCCCAGAACAAAATATATGTTTTTGCGGACACTATGAAACTTGGCCTGCAACAGCTGGGACACCAGATTCAGGGTATTGCTATTTTGGCAATTGAATTTCACCCCACAACAAAATATATGTTTTTGCGGACACTATGAAACTTGGCCAGCCACAGCTGAAACCACTAGATTTATGGTATTGCTATTTTGGCAATTGAATTTCACCCCAGAACAAAATATATGTTTTGCAGGACACTATGAAACTTGGCCAGCCACAGCTGAAACCACTGATTTATGGTATTGCTATTTTGGCAATTGAATTTCACCCCAGAACAAAATATATGTTTTTGCGGACACTATGAAACTTGGCCTGCAACAGCTGGGACACCAGATTCAGGGTATTGCTATTTTGGCAATTGAATTTCACCCCACAACAAAATATATGTTTTAGCGGACACTATGAAACTTGGCCAGCCACAGCTGAAACCGCTGATTTATGGTATTGCAATTTTAGCAATTGAATTTCACCCCAGAACAAAATATATAATTTGCAGGACACTATGAAACTTGGCCAGCCACAGCTGAAACCACTGATTTATGGTATTGCTATTTTGGCAATTGAATTTCACCCCAGAACAAAATATATGTTTTTGCAGACACTATGAATCTTGGCCGGCCACAGCTGAAACCACTGATTTATGGTATTGCTATTTTGGCAATTGAATTTCACCCCAGAACAAAATATATGTTTTTGCGGACACTATGAAACTTGGCCTGCAACAGCTGGGACACCAGATTCAGGGTATTGCTATTTTGGCAATTGAATTTCACCCCACAACAAAATATATGTTTTTGCAGACACTTTGAATCTTGGCCAGCCACAGCTGAAACCACTGATTTATGGCATTGCTATTTTGACAATTGAATTTCACGCCAGAACAAAATATATGTTTTTGCGTACACTATGAAACTTGGCCTGCAACAGCTGGGACTCCAGATTCAGGGTATTGCTATATTGGCAATTGAATTTCAGCCCACAACAAAATATATGCTTTTGCGGACACTATGAAACTTGGCCTGCAACAGTTGGGACACCAGATTCAGGGTATTCCTATATTGGCAATTGAATTTCACCCCAGAACAAAATATATGTTTTTGCGGACACTATGAATCTTGGCCAGCCACAGGTGAAACTACTGATTTATGGTATTGCTATTTTGGCAATTGAATTTCATCCCAGAACAAAATATATGTTTTTGCGGACACTATGAAACTTGGCATGCAACAGCTGGGACACCAGATTCAGGGTATTGCTATTTTGGCAATTGAATTTCACCCCAGAACAAAATATATGTTTTTGCGGACACTATGAAACTTGGCCTGCAACAGCTGGGACACCAGATTCAGGGTATTGCTATTTTGGCAATTGAATTTCACCCCAGAACAAAATATATGTTTTTGCGGACACTATGAATCTTGGCCAGCCACAGCTGAAACCACTGATTTATGGTATTGCTATTTTGGCAATTGAATTTCACCCCAGAACAAAATATATGTTTTTGCGGACACTATGAAACTTGGCCTGCAACAGCTGGGACTCCAGATTCAGGGTATTGCTATTTTGGCAATTGAATTTCACCCCACAACAAAATATATGTTTTTGCGGACACTATGAAACTTGGCCTGCAACAGCTGGGACACCAGATTCAGGGTATTGCTATTTTGGCAATTGAATTTCACCCCACAACAAAATATATGTTTTAGCGGACACTATGAAACTTGGCCAGCCACAGCTGAAACCACTGATTTATGGTATTGCTATTTTGGCAATTGAATTTCACCCCAGAACAAAATATATGTTTTGCAGGACACTATGAAACTTGGCCAGCCACAGCTGAAACCACTGATTTATGGTATTGCTATTTTGGCAATTGAATTTCACCCCAGAACAAAATATATGTTTTTGCGGACACTATGAAACTTGGCCTGCAACAGCTGGGACTCCAGATTCAGGGTATTGCTATTTTGGCAATTGAATTTCAGCCCACAACAAAATATATGCTTTTGCGGACACTATGAAACTTGGCCTGCAACAGCTGGGACACCAGATTCAGGGTATTGCTATTTTGGCAATTGAATTTCACCCCAGAACAAAATATATGTTTTTGCGGACACTATGAATCTTGGCCAGCCACAGCTGAAACCACTGATTTATGGTATTGCTATTTTGGCAATTGAATTTCACCCCAGAACAAAATATATGTTTTTGCGGACACTATGAAACTTGGCCTGCAACAGCTGGGACACCAGATTCAGGGTATTGCTATTTTGGCAATTGAATTTCACCCCACAACAAAATATATGTTTTTGTGGACACTATGAAACTTGGCCAGCAACAGCTGGGACACCACTGATTTAGGGTATTGCTATTTTGGCAATTGAATTTCACCCCAGAACAAAATATATGTTTTTGCGGACACTATGAATCTTGGCCAGCCACAGCTGAAACCACTGATTTATGGTATTGCTATTTTGGCAATTGAATTTCACCCCAGAACAAAATATATGTTTTTGCGGACACTATGAAACTTGGCCTGCAACAGCTGGGACTCCAGATTCAGGGTATTGCTATATTGGCAATTGAATTTCAGCCCACAACAAAATATATGCTTTTGCGGACACTATGAAACTTGGCATGCAACAGTTGGGACAGCAGATTCAGGGTATTGCTATATTGGCAATTGAATTTCACCCCAGAACAAAATATATGTTTTTGCGGACACTATGAATCTTGGCCAGCCACAGGTGAAACTACTGATTTATGGTATTGCTATTTTGGCAATTGAATTTCATCCCAGAACAAAATATATGTTTTTGCGGACACTATGAAACTTGGCACTGCAACAGCTGGGACACCAGATTCAGGGTATTGCTATTTTGGCAATTGAATTTCACCCCACAACAAAATATATGTTTTTGCGGACACTATGAAACTTGGCCTGCAACAGCTGGGACACCAGATTCAGGGTATTGCTATTTTGGCAATTGAATTTCACCCCACAACAAAATATATGTTTTTGCGGACACTATGAATCTTGGCCAGCCACAGGTGAAACCACTGATTTATGGTATTGCTATTTTGGCAATTGAATTTCACCCCAGAACAAAATATATGTTTTTGCGGACACTATGAAACTTGGCCTGCAACAGCTGGGACACCAGATTCAGGGTATTGCTATTTTGGCAATTGAATTTCACCCCACAACAAAATATATGTTTTTGCGGACACTATGAATCTTGGCCAGCCACAGCTGAAACCACTGATTTATGATTTTGCTATTTTGGCAATTGAATTTCACCCCAGAACAAAATATATGTTTTTGCGGACACTATGAAACTTGGCCTGCAACAGCTGGGACTCCAGATTCAGGGTATTGCTATTTTGGCAATTGAATTTCAGCCCACAACAAAATATATGTTTTTGCGGACACTATGAAACTTGGCCTGCAACAGCTGGGACACCAGATTTAGGGTATTGCTATTTTGGCAATTGAATTTCACCACAGAACAAAATATATGTTTTTGCGGACACTATGAATCTTGGCCAGCCACAGCTGAAACCACTGATTTATGGCATTGCTATTTTGACAATTGAATTTCACCCCAGAACAAAATATATGTTTTTGCGTACACTATGAAACTTGGCCTGCAACAGCTGGGACTCCAGATTCAGGGTATTGCTATATTGGCAATTGAATTTCAGCCCACAACAAAATATATGCTTTTGTGGACACTATGAAACTTGGCATGCAACAGTTGGGACACCAGATTCAGGGTATTGCTATATTGGCAATTGAATTTCACCCCAGAACAAAATATATGTTTTTGCGGACACTATGAATCTTGGCCAGCCACAGGTGAAACTACTGATTTATGGTATTGCTATTTTGGCAATTGAATTTCACCCCAGAACAAAATATATGTTTTTGCGGACACTATGAAACTTGGCCTGCAACAGCTGGGACCACCAGATTCAGGGTATTGCTATTTTGGCAATTGAATTTCATCCCAGAACAAAATATATGTTTTTGTGGACACTATGAAACTTGGCCTGCAACAGCTGGGACACCAGATTCAGGGTATTGCTATTTTGGCAATTGAATTTCACCCCACAACAAAATATATGTTTTTGCGGACACTATGAAACTTGGCCTGCAACAGCTGGGACACCAGATTCAGGGTATTGCTATTTTGGCAATTGAATTTCACCCCAGAACAAAATATATGTTTTTGCGGACACTATGAAACTTGGCCTGCAACAGCTGGGACACCAGATTCAGGGTATTGCTATTTTGGCAATTGAATTTCACCCCACAACAAAATATATGTTTTTGCGGACACTATGAATCTTGGCCAGCCACAGCTGAAACCACTGATTTATGGTATTGCTATTTTGGCAATTGAATTTCACCCCAGAACAAAATATATGTTTTTGCGGACACTATGAAACTTGGCCTGCAACAGCTGGGACTCCAGATTCAGGGTATTGCTATTTTGGCAATTGAATTTCAGCCCACAACAAAATATATGTTTTTGCGGACACTATGAAACTTGGCCTGCAACAGCTGGGACACCAGATTTAGGGTATTGCTATTTTGGCAATTGAATTTCACCCCAGAACAAAATATATGTTTTTGCGGACACTATGAATCTTGGCCAGCCACAGCTGAAACCACTGATTTATGGTATTGCTATTTTGGCAATTGAATTTCACCCCAGAACAAAATATATGTTTTTGCGGACACTATGAAACTTGGCCTGCAACAGCTGGGACACCAGATTCAGGGTATTGCTATTTTGGCAATTGAATTTCACCCCACAACAAAATATATGTTTTTGCGGACACTATGAAACTTGGCCAGCCACAGCTGAAACCACTGATTTATGGTATTGCTATTTTGGCAATTGAATTTCACCCCAGAACAAAATATATGTTTTGCAGGACACTATGAAACTTGGCCAGCCACAGCTGAAACCACTGATTTATGGTATTGCTATTTTGGCAATTGAATTTCATCCCAGAACAAAATATATGTTTTTGCGGACACTATGAAACTTGGCCTGCAACAGCTGGGACACCAGATTCAGGGTATTGCTATTTTGGCAATTGAATTTCAGCCCACAACAAGATATATGCTTTTGCGGACACTATGAAACTTGGCCTGCAACAGCTGGGACACCAGATTCAGGGTATTGCTATTTTGGCAATTGAATTTCACCCCAGAACAAAATATATGTTTTTGCGGACACTATGAATCTTGGCCAGCCACAGCTGAAACTACTGATTTATGGTATTGCTATTTTGGCAATTGAATTTCACCCCAGAACAAAATATATGTTTTTGCGGACACTATGAAACTTGGCCTGCAACAGCTGGGACACCAGATTCAGGGTATTGCTATTTTGGCAATTGAATTTCACCCCACAACAAAATATATGTTTTTGCGGACACTATGAATCTTGGCCAGCCACAGCTGAAACCACTGATTTATGGTATTGCTATTTTGGCAATTGAATTTCACCCCAGAACAAAATATATGTTTTTGCGGACACTATGAAACTTGGCCTGCAACAGCTGGGACTCCAGATTCAGGGTATTGCTATTTTGGCAATTGAATTTCAGCCCACAACAAAATATATGTTTTTGCGGACACTATGAAACTTGGCCTGCAACAGCTGGGACACCAGATTTAGGGTATTGCTATTTTGGCAATTGAATTTCACCCCAGAACAAAATATATGTTTTTGCGGACACTATGAATCTTGGCCAGCCACAGCTGAAACCACTGATTTATGGTATTGCTATTTTGGCAATTGAATTTCACCCCAGAACAAAATATATGTTTTTGCGGACACTATGAAACTTGGCCTGCAACAGCTGGGACTCCAGATTCAGGGTATTGCTATTTTGGCAATTGAATTTCACCCCACAACAAAATATATGTTTTTGCGGACACTATGAAACTTGGCCATGCAACAGCTGGGACACCAGATTCAGGGTATTGCTATTTTGGCAATTGAATTTCACCCCAGAACAAAATATATGTTTTTGCGGACACTATGAATCTTGGCCAGCCACAGCTGAAACCACTGATTTATGGTATTGCTATTTTGGCAATTGAATTTCACCCCAGAACAAAATATATGTTTTTGCGGACACTATGAAACTTGGCCTGCAACAGCTGGGACACCAGATTCAGGGTATTGCTATTTTGGCAATTGAATTTCACCCCACAACAAAATATATGTTTTTGCGGACACTATGAAACTTGGCCTGCAACAGCTGGGACACCAGATTCAGGGTATTGCTATTTTGGCAATTGAATTTCACCCCAGAACAAAATATATGTTTTTGCGGACACTATGAAACTTGGCCAGCCACAGCTGAAACCACTGATTTATGGTATTGCTATTTTGGCAATTGAATTTCACCCCAGAACAAAATATATGTTTTTGCGGACACTATGAAACTTGGCCTGCAACAGCTGGGACACCAGATTCAGGGTATTGCTATTTTGGCAATTGAATTTCACCCCAGAACAAAATATATGTTTTTGCGGACACTATGAATCTTGGCCAGCCACAGCTGAAACCACTGATTTATGGTATTGCTATTTTGGCAATTGAATTTCACCCCAGAACAAAATATATGTTTTTGCGGACACTATGAAACTTGGCCTGCAACAGCTGGGACACCAGATTCAGGGTATTGCTATTTTGGCAATTGAATTTCACCCCACAACAAAATATATGTTTTTGCGGACACTATGAAACTTGGCCTGCAACAGCTGGGACACCAGATTTAGGGTATTGCTATTTTGGCAATTGAATTTCACCCCAGAACAAAATATATGTTTTTGCGGACACTATGAAACTTGGCCAGCCACAGCTGAAACCACTGATTTATGGTATTGCTATTTTGGCAATTGAATTTCACCCCAGAACAAAATATATGTTTTTGCGGACACTATGAAACTTGGCCTGCAACAGCTGGGACTCCAGATTCAGGGTATTGCTATTTTGGCAATTGAATTTCACCCCAGAACAAAATATATGTTTTGCGGACACTATGAAACTTGGCATGCAACAGCTGGGACACCAGATTCAGGGTATTGCTATTTTGGCAATTGAATTTCACCCCAGAACAAAATATATGTTTTTGCGGACACTATGAATCTTGGCCAGCCACAGCTGAAACTACTGATTTATGGTATTGCTATTTTGGCAATTGAATTTCACCCCAGAACAAAATATATGTGTTTGCAGACACTATGAATCTTGGCCCGCCACAGCTGAAACCACTGACTTATGGTATTGCTATTTTGGCAATTGAATTTCATCCCAGAACAAAATATATGTTTTTGTGGACACTATGAAACTTGGCCTGCAACAGCTGGGACTCCAGATTCAGGGTATTGCTATTTTGGCAATTGAATTTCAGCCCACAACAAAATATATGCTTTTGCGGACACTATGAAACTTGGCCTGCAACAGCTGGGACACCAGATTCAGGGTATTGCTATTTTGGCAATTGAATTTCACCCCAGAACAAAATATATGTTTTTGCGGACACTATGAAACTTGGCCTGCAACAGCTGGGACACCAGATTCAGGGTATTGCTATTTTGGCAATTGAATTTCACCCCAGAACAAAATATATGTTTTGCAGGACACTATGAATCTTGGCCAGCCACAGCTGAAACCACTGATTTATGGTATTGCTATTTTGGCAATTGAATTTCATCCCAGAACAAAATATATGTTTTTGCGGACACTATGAAACTTGGCCTGCAACAGCTGGGACTCCAGATTCAGGGTATTGCTATTTTGGCAATTGAATTTCAGCCCACAACAAGATATATGCTTTTGCGGACACTATGAAACTTGGCCTGCAACAGCTGGGACACCAGATTCAGGGTATTGCTATTTTGGCAATTGAATTTCACCCCAGAACAAAATATATGTTTTTGCGGACACTATGAATCTTGGCCAGCCAAAGGTGAAACTACTGATTTATGGTATTGCTATTTTGGCAATTGAATTTCACCCCAGAACAAAATATATGTTTTTGCGGACACTATGAAACTTGGCGTGCAATAGCTGGGACACCAGATTCAGGGTATTGCTATTTTGGCAATTGAATTTCACCCCACAACAAAATATATGTTTTTGCGGACACTATGAATCTTGGCCAGCCACAGCTGAAACCACTGATTTATGATTTTGCTATTTTGGCAATTGAATTTCACCCCAGAACAAAATATATGTTTTTGCGGACACTATGAAACTTGGCCTGCAACAGCTGGGACTCCAGATTCAGGGTATTGCTATTTTGGCAATTGAATTTCAGCCCACAACAAAATATATGTTTTTGCGGACACTATGAAACTTGGCCTGCAACAGCTGGGACACCAGATTTAGGGTATTGCTATTTTGGCAATTGAATTTCACCCCAGAACAAAATATATGTTTTTGCGGACACTATGAATCTTGGCCAGCCACAGCTGAAACCACTGATTTATGGTATTGCTATTTTGGCAATTGAATTTCACCCCAGAACAAAATATATGTTTTTGCGGACACTATGAAACTTGGCCTGCAACAGCTGGGACACCAGATTCAGGGTATTGCTATTTTGGCAATTGAATTTCACCCCAGAACAAAATATATGTTTTTGCGGACACTATGAAACTTGGCATGCAACAGCTGGGACACCAGATTCAGGGTATTGCTATTTTGGCAATTGAATTTCACCCCACAACAAAATATATGTTTTTGCGGACACTATGAAACTTGGCCATGCAACAGCTGGGACACCAGATTCAGGGTATTGCTATTTTGGCAATTGAATTTCACCCCAGAACAAAATATATGTTTTTGCGGACACTATGAATCTTGGCCAGCCACAGCTGAAACCACTGATTTATGGTATTGCTATTTTGGCAATTGAATTTCACCCCAGAACAAAATATATGTTTTTGCGGACACTATGAAACTTGGCCATGCAACAGCTGGGACACCAGATTCAGGGTATTGCTATTTTGGCAATTGAATTTCACCCCAGAACAAAATATATGTTTTTGCGGACACTATGAAACTTGGCCTGCAACAGCTGGGACACCAGATTCAGGGTATTGCTATTTTGGCAATTGAATTTCACCCCAGAACAAAATATATGTTTTTGCGGACACTATGAAACTTGGCCTGCAACAGCTGGGACACCAGATTCAGGGTATTGCTATTTTGGCAATTGAATTTCACCCCAGAACAAAATATATGTTTTTGCGGACACTATGAATCTTGGCCAGCCACAGCTGAAACCACTGATTTATGGTATTGCTATTTTGGCAATTGAATTTCACCCCAGAACAAAATATATGTTTTTGCGGACACTATGAAACTTGGCCTGCAACAGCTGGGACTCCAGATTCAGGGTATTGCTATTTTGGCAATTGAATTTCACCCCACAACAAAATATATGTTTTTGCGGACACTATGAAACTTGGCCTGCAACAGCTGGGACACCAGATTCAGGGTATTGCTATTTTGGCAATTGAATTTCACCCCAGAACAAAATATATGTTTTTGCGGACACTATGAATCTTGGCCAGCCACAGCTGAAACCACTGATTTATGGTATTGCTATTTTGGCAATTGAATTTCACCCCAGAACAAAATATATGTTTTTGCGGACACTATGAAACTTGGCCTGCAACAGCTGGAACCACTAGATTCATGGTATTGCTATTTTGGCAATTGAATTTCACCCCAGAACAAAATATATGTTTTTGTGGACACTATGAAACTTGGCCTGCAACAGCTGGGACACCAGATTCAGGGTATTGCTATTTTGGCAATTGAATTTCACCCCAGAACAAAATATATGTTTTTGCGGACACTATGAAACTTGGCCAGCCACAGCTGGAACACCACTGATTTATGGTATTGCTATTTTGGCAATTGAATTTCACCCCAGAACAAAATATATGTTTTTGCGGACACTATGAAACTTGGCGTGCAACAGCTGGGACACCAGATTCAGGGTATTGCTATTTTGGCAATTGAATTTCACCCCACAACAAAATATATGTTTTTGCGGACACTATGAATCTTGGCCAGCCACAGCTGAAACCACTGATTTATGATATTGCTATTTTGGCAATTGAATTTCACCCCAGAACAAAATATATGTTTTTGCGGACACTATGAAACTTGGCCTGCAACAGCTGGGACTCCAGATTCAGGGTATTGCTATTTTGGCAATTGAATTTCAGCCCACAACAAAATATATGTTTTTGCGGACACTATGAAACTTGGCCTGCAACAGCTGGGACACCAGATTTAGGGTATTGCTATTTTGGCAATTGAATTTCACCCCAGAACAAAATATATGTTTTTGCGGACACTATGAATCTTGGCCAGCCACAGCTGAAACTACTGATTTATGGTATTGCTATTTTGGCAATTGAATTTCACCCCAGAACAAAATATATGTTTTTGCGGACACTATGAAACTTGGCCTGCAACAGCTGGGACACCAGATTCAGGGTATTGCTATTTTGGCAATTGAATTTCACCCCACAACAAAATATATGTTTTTGCGGACACTATGAATCTTGGCCAGCCACAGCTGAAACCACTGATTTATGGTATTGCTATTTTGGCAATTGAATTTCACCCCAGAACAAAATATATGTTTTTGCGGACACTATGAAACTTGGCCTGCAACAGCTGGGACACCAGATTCAGGGTATTGCTATTTTGGCAATTGAATTTCACCCCACAACAAAATATATGTTTTTGCGGACACTATGAATCTTGGCCTGCAACAGCTGAAACCACTAGATTTATGGTATTGCTATTTTGGCAATTGAATTTCACCCCAGAACAAAATATATGTTTTTGCGGACACTATGAAACTTGGCCATGCAACAGCTGGGACCACCAGATTCAGGGTATTGCTATTTTGGCAATTGAATTTCACCCCAGAACAAAATATATGTTTTTGCGGACACTATGAAACTTGGCCTGCAACAGCTGGGACTCCAGATTCAGGGTATTGCTATATTGGCAATTGAATTTCAGCCCAGAACAAAGTATATGCTTTTGTGGACACTATGAAACTTGGCATGCAACAGCTGGGACACCAGATTCAGGGTATTGCTATTTTGGCAATTGAATTTCACCCCAGAACAAAATATATGTTTTAGCGGACACTATGAATCTTGGCCAGCCACAGGTGAAACTACTGATTTATGGTATTGCTATTTTGGCAATTGAATTTCATCCCAGAACAAAATATATGTTTTTGCGGACACTATGAAACTTGACATGCAACAGCTGGGACACCAGATTCAGGGTATTGCTATTTTGGCAATTGAATTTCACCCCACAACAAAATATATGTTTTTGCGGACACTATGAAACTTGGCATGCAACAGCTGGGACACCAGATTCAGGGTATTGCTATTTTGGCAATTGAATTTCACCCCAGAACAAAATATATGTTTTTGCGGACACTATGAAACTTGGCATGCAACAGCTGGGACACCAGATTCAGGGTATTGCTATATTGGCAATTGAATTTCACCCCAGAACAAAATATATGTTTTTGCGGACACTATGAATCTTGGCCAGCCACAGGTGAAACTACTGATTTATGGTATTGCTATTTTGGCAATTGAATTTCACTCCAGAACAAAATATATGTGTTTGCAAACACTATGAATCTTGGCCCGCCACAGCTGAAACCACTGACTTATGGTATTGCTATTTTGGCAATTGAATTTCATCCCAGAACAAAATATATGTTTTTGTGGACACTATGAAACTTGGCCTGCAACAGCTGGGACTCCAGATTCATGGTATTGCTGTTTTGGCAATTGAATTTCACCCCACAACAAAATATATGTTTTAGCGGACATCATGAAACTTGGCCAGCCACAGCTGAAACCGCTGATTTATGGTATTGCAATTTTAGCAATTGAATTTCACCCCAGAACAAAATATATAATTTGCAGGACACTATGAAACTTGGCAAGCCACAGCTGAAACCACTGATTTATGGTATTGCTATTTTGGCAATTGAATTTCATCCCAGAACAAAATATATGTTTTTGCGGACACTATGAAACTTGGCCTGCAACAGCTGGGACACCAGATTCAGGGTATTGCTATTTTGGCAATTGAATTTCAGCCCACAACAAGATATATGCTTTTGCGGACACTATGAAACTTGGCCGGCAACAGCTGGGACACCAGATTCAGGGTATTGCTATTTTGGCAATTGAATTTCACCCCAGAACAAAATATATGTTTTTGCGGACACTATGAATCTTGGCCAGCCAAAGGTGAAACTACTGATTTATGGTATTGCTATTTTGGCAATTGAATTTCACCCCAGAACAAAATATATGTTTTTGCGGACACTATGAAACTTGGCCTGCAACAGCTGGGACACCAGATTCAGGGTATTGCTATTTTGGCAATTGAATTTCACCCCACAACAAAATATATGTTTTTGCGGACACTATGAATCTTGGCCAGCCACAGCTGAAACCACTGATTTATGGTATTGCTATTTTGGCAATTGAATTTCACCCCAGAACAAAATATATGTTTTTGCGGACACTATGAAACTTGGCCTGCAACAGCTGGGACTCCAGATTCAGGGTATTGCTATTTTGGCAATTGAATTTCAGCCCACAACAAAATATATGTTTTTGCGGACACTATGAAACTTGGCCTGCAACAGCTGGGACACCAGATTTAGGGTATTGCTATTTTGGCAATTGAATTTCACCCCAGAACAAAATTTATGTTTTTGCGGACACTTTGAATCTTGGCCAGCCTCAGGTGAAACTCCTGATTTATGGTACTGCTATTTTGGCAATTGAATTTCACCCCAGAACAAAATATATGTTTTTGCGGACACTAAGAAACTTGGCATGCAACAGCTGGGACACCAGATTCAGGGTATTGCTATTTTGGCAATTGAATTTCACCCCACAACAAAATATATGTTTTTGCGGACACTATGAATCTTGGCCAGCCATAGCTGAAACCACTGATTTATGGTATTGCTATTTTGGCAATTGAATTTCACCCCAGAACAAAATATATGTTTTTGCGGACACTATGAAACTTGGCATGCAACAGCTGGGACACCAGATTCAGGGTATTGCTATTTTGGCAATTGAATTTCACCCCACAACAAAATATA
This sequence comes from Bufotes viridis, assembly GCA_033119425.1. Lineage (NCBI taxonomy): Eukaryota > Metazoa > Chordata > Amphibia > Anura > Bufonidae > Bufotes > Bufotes viridis. Next base: position 29,389 of record JAKVIS010001390.1, read on the forward strand.
TGTTTTTGTGGACACTATGAAATTTGGCCAGCCACAGCTGAAACCGATGATTTATGGTATTGCAAGTTTAGCAATTGAATTTCACTCCAGAACAAAATATATGTTTTTGCGGACACTATGAAACTTGGCATGCAACAGCTGGGACACCAGATTCAGGGTATTGCTATTTTGGCAATTGAATTTCACCCCACAACAAAATATGTGTTTTTGTGGACACTATGAAACTTGGCCAGCCACAGCTGAAACCACTGATTTATGGTATTGCTATTTTGGCAATTGAATTTCACTCCAGAACAAAATAAATGTTTTTGCAGACACTATGAATCTTGGCCCGCCATAGCTGAAACCACTGACTTATGGTATTGCTATTTTGGCAATTGAATTTCATCCCAGAACAAAAAATATGTTTTTGCGGACACTATGAAACTTGGCCTGCAACAGCTGGGACTCCAGATTCAGGGTATTGCTATTTTGGCAATTGAATTTCACCCCACAACAAAATATATGTTTTTGTGGACACTATGAAATTTGCCAGCCACAGCTGAAACCGATGATTTATGGTATTGCAAGTTTAGCAATTGAATTTCACCCAAGAACAAAATATATAATTTGCAGGACACTATGAAACTTGGCCAGCCACAGCTGAAACCACTGATTTATGGTATTGCTATTTTGGCAATTGAATTTCACTCCAGAACAAAATATATGTTTTTGCGGACACTATGAATCTTGGCCAGCCACAGCTGAAACCACTGATTTATGGTATTGCTATTTTGGCAATTGAATTTCACGCCAGAACAAAATATATGTTTTTGCGGACACTATGAATCTTGGCCAGCCACAGCTGAAACCACTGATTTATGGTATTGCTATTTTGGCAATTGAATTTCACCCCAGAACAAAATATATGTTTTTGCGGACACTATGAAACTTGGCCTGCAACAGCTGGGACACCAGATTCAGGGTATTGCTATTTTGGCAATTGAATTTCACCCCAGAACAAAATATATGTTTTTGCGGACACTATGAATCTTGGCCAGCCACAGCTGAAACCACTGATTTATGGTATTGCTATTTTGGCAATTGAATTTCACCCCAGAACAAAATATATGTTTTTGCGGACACTATGAAACTTGGCCTGCAACAGCTGGGACACCAGATTCAGGGTATTGCTATTTTGGCAATTGAATTTCACCCCACAACAAAATATATGTTTTAGCGGACACTATGAAACTTGGCCAGCCACAGCTGAAACCACTGATTTATGGTATTGCTATTTTGGCAATTGAATTTCACCCCAGAACAAAATATATGTTTTGCAGGACACTATGAAACTTGGCCAGCCACAGCTGAAACCACTAGATTTATGGTATTGCTATTTTGGCAATTGAATTTCACCCCAGAACAAAATATATGTTTTTGCGGACACTATGAAACTTGGCCTGCAACAGCTGGGACACCAGATTCAGGGTATTGCTATTTTGGCAATTGAATTTCACCCCACAACAAAATATATGTTTTAGCGGACACTATGAAACTTGGCCAGCCACAGCTGAAACCACTGATTTATGGTATTGCTATTTTGGCAATTGAATTTCACCCCAGAACAAAATATATGTTTTGCAGGACACTATGAAACTTGGCCAGCCACAGCTGAAACCACTGATTTATGGTATTGCTATTTTGGCAATTGAATTTCACCCCAGAACAAAATATATGTTTTTGCAGACACTATGAATCTTGGCCGGCCACAGCTGAAACCACTGATTTATGGTATTGCTATTTTGGCAATTGAATTTCACCCCAGAACAAAATATATGTTTTTGCGGACACTATGAAACTTGGCCTGCAACAGTTGGGACACCAGATTCAGGGTATTGCTATTTTGGCAATTGAATTTCACCCCAGAACAAAATATATGTTTTTGCGGACACTATGAATCTTGGCCAGCCACAGGTGAAACTACTGATTTATGGTATTGCTATTTTGGCAATTGAATTTCATCCCAGAACAAAATATATGTTTTTGCGGACACTATGAAACTTGGCATGCAACAGCTGGGACACCAGATTCAGGGTATTGCTATTTTGGCAATTGAATTTCACCCCACAACAAAATATATGTTTTTGCGGACACTATGAATCTTGGCCAGCCACAGCTGAAACCACTGATTTATGGTATTGCTATTTTGGCAATTGAATTTCACCCCAGAACAAAATATATGTTTTTGCGGACACTATGAAACTTGGCCTGCAACAGCTGGGACACCAGATTTAGGGTATTGCTATTTTGGCAATTGAATTTCACCCCAGAACAAAATTTATGTTTTTGCGGACACTTTGAATCTTGGCCAGCCTCAGGTGAAACTCCTGATTTATGGTATTGCTATTTTGGCAATTGAATTTCACCCCAGAACAAAATATATGTTTTTGCGGACACTAAGAAACTTGGCATGCAACAGCTGGGACACCAGATTCAGGGTATTGCTATTTTGGCAATTGAATTTCACCCCACAACAAAATATATGTTTTTGCGGACACTATGAATCTTGGCCAGCCATAGCTGAAACCACTGATTTATGGTATTGCTATTTTGGCAATTGAATTTCACCCCAGAACAAAATATATGTTTTTGCGGACACTATGAAACTTGGCATGCAACAGCTGGGACACCAGATTCAGGGTATTGCTATTTTGGCAATTGAATTTCACCCCACAACAAAATATATGTTTTTGTGGACACTATGAAATTTGGCCAGCCACAGCTGAAACCGATGATTTATGGTATTGCAAGTTTAGCAATTGAATTTCACTCCAGAACAAAATATATGTTTTTGCGGACACTATGAAACTTGGCCTGCAACAGCTGGGACACCAGATTCAGGGTATTGCTATTTTGGCAATTGAATTTCACCCCACAACAAAATATATGTTTTTGCGGACACTATGAAACTTGGCCAGCCACAGCTGAAACCACTGATTTATGGTATTGCTATTTTGGCAATTGAATTTCACCCCAGAACAAAATATATGTTTTTGCAGACACTATGAATCTTGGCCAGCCACAGCTGAAACCACTGATTTATGGTATTGCTATTTTGGCAATTGAATTTCATCCCAGAACAAAATATATGTTTTTGCGGACACTATGAAACTTGGCCTGCAACAGCTGGGACTCCAGATTCAGGGTATTGCTATTTTGGCAATTGAATTTCAGCCCACAACAAGATATATGCTTTTGCGGACACTATGAAACTTGGCCTGCAACAGCTGGGACACCAGATTCAGGGTATTGCTATTTTGGCAATTGAATTTCACCCCAGAACAAAATATATGTTTTGCAGGACACTATGAATCTTGGCCAGCCAAAGGTGAAACTACTGATTTATGGTATTGCTATTTTGGCAATTGAATTTCACCCCAGAACAAAATATATGTTTTTGCGGACACTATGAAACTTGGCGTGCAATAGCTGGGACACCAGATTCAGGGTATTGCTATTTTGGCAATTGAATTTCACCCCACAACAAAATATATGTTTTTGCGGACACTATGAATCTTGGCCAGCCACAGCTGAAACCACTGATTTATGATTTTGCTATTTTGGCAATTGAATTACACCCCAGAACAAAATATATGTTTTTGCGGACACTATGAAACTTGGCCTGCAACAGCTGGGTCTCCAGATTCAGGGTATTGCTATTTTGGCAATTGAATTTCAGCCCACAACAAAATATATGTTTTTGCGGACACTATGAAACTTGGCCTGCAACAGCTGGGACTCCAGATTCAGGGTATTGCTATTTTGGCAATTGAATTTCAGCCCACAACAAAATATATGTTTTTGCGGACACTATGAAACTTGGCCTGCAACAGCTGGTACACCAGATTTAGGGTATTGCTATTTTGGCAATTGAATTTCACCACAGAACAAAATATATGTTTTTGCGGACACTATGAATCTTGGCCAGCCACAGCTGAAACCACTGATTTATAGTATTGCTATTTTGACAATTGAATTTCACCCCAGAACAAAATATATGTTTTTGCGTACACTATGAAACTTGGCCTGCAACAGCTGGGACTCCAGATTCAGGGTATTGCTATATTGGCAATTGAATTTCAGCCCACAACAAAATATATGCTTTTGCGGACACTATGAAACTTGGCATGCAACAGTTGGGACACCAGATTCAGGGTATTGCTATATTGGCAATTGAATTTCACCCCAGAACAAAATATATGTTTTTGCGGACACTATGAATCTTGGCCAGCCACAGGTGAAACTACTGATTTATGGTATTGCTATTTTGGCAATTGAATTTCATCCCAGAACAAAATATATGTTTTTGCGGACACTATGAAACTTGGCATGCAACAGCTGGGACACCAGATTCAGGGTATTGCTATTTTGGCAATTGAATTTAACCCCACAACAAAATATATGTTTTTGCGGACACTATGAAACTTGGCCTGCAACAGCTGGGACACCAGATTCAGGGTATTGCTATTTTGGCAATTGAATTTCACCCCACAACAAAATATATGTTTTTGCGGACACTATGAATCTTGGCCAGCCACAGCTGAAACCACTGATTTATGGTATTGCTATTTTGGCAATTGAATTTCACCCCAGAACAAAATATATGTTTTTGCGGACACTATGAAACTTGGCCTGCAACAGCTGGGACACCAGATTCAGGGTATTGCTATTTTGGCAATTGAATTTCACCCCACAACAAAATATATGTTTTTGCGGACACTATGAAACTTGGCCAGCCACAGCTGAAACCACTGATTTATGGTATTGCTATTTTGGCAATTGAATTTCACCCCAGAACAAAATATATGTTTTGCAGGACACTATGAAACTTGGCCAGCCACAGCTGAAACCACTGATTTATGGTATTGCTATTTTGGCAATTGAATTTCACCCCAGAACAAAATATATGTTTTTGCGGACACTATGAAACTTGGCCTGCAACAGCTGGGACACCAGATTTAGGGTATTGCTATTTTGGCAATTGAATTTCACCCCACAACAAAATATATGTTTTTGCGGACACTATGAATCTTGGCCAGCCACAGCTGAAACCACTGATTTATGGTATTGCTATTTTGGCAATTGAATTTCACCC
>JAKVIS010001391.1:0-35539 GCA_033119425.1 Bufotes viridis
AAAAAAAAATCTCCCACGGACTCACTATGCCCCTCAGTGAATACCTTGGGGTGTCTACTTTCCGAAATGGGGTCATTTGTGGGGTGTGTATACAATGTTGTCAATTTACAGAGATATTTCTCTCACCCAGTATGGGTATATGTAAAAATACACCCCAAAACACATTGCCCTACTTCTCCTGAGTACGGCGATACCACATGTGTGCCACTTTTTTGCAGCCAAGATGCGCAAAGGGGCCCTAAAACCAATGAGTACCTTTAGGATTTCACAGGGCATTTTTACGCATTTGGATTCTCACGCTTCTGGGCCCTTAAAATGCCAGGGCAGTATAAAAAACCCACATGTGACCCCATTTTGGAAAGAAGACACCCCAAGGTATTCCGTGAGGGGCATGGTGAGTTCATAGAAGATTTTTTTTTTGGCACAAGTTAGCGGAAATTGACATTTTTTTTTTTCTTACAAAGTCTCATATTCCACTAACTTGTGACAAAAAATAAAATTTTACATGAACTCACCATACCCCTCACGGAATACCTTGGGGTGTCTGCTATTCTCCTTATATTGAGCATACGGGTAATGAGATTTTTTTTTTCCGTTCAGCCTCTGGGCTGAAAAAAAAAAATGAACGGCACAGATTTCTTCATTCGCATCAATCAATGTGGATGAAAAAATCTCTGCCAAAAAATGTGCAAAAAAAAAAAAGAAGAAGTAAGGCCCCATTCACACGTCCGCAAAAATGTCCGCATCTATTCCGCAATTCTGTGGAATAGATGCGGACCCATTCAGTGTGAATGGGGCCGGCAGTGATGCGGAAAGCACACTATGTGCTCTCCACGTTAGCATTTGTGCTCCGCAAAAGATAGAGCATGTCCTATTCTTGTCCGCAATTGCAGACAAGAAAAGGCATTTTCTATATAGTTCTGGCAATGTGCGGATTCGCAAAATGCGGAAAGCACATTGCCAGTGTCCGTGTTTTGCGGATCCGCGGATCCATGGATCCGCAAAACACATACGGACGTCTGAGACTTACAGGGGGGTGATTAGTGACAAGGGCGTGGCAGGGGGTGATCAGGGGGGTGACATGGGGTGATCAGGGGTTAATCGGGGGTTAATCAGTGACAGGGGGGGTCTGTGTGGTGATTGGTGCACTTACATATGTTTCCTTTGGCGGTCCCAAGCAAAAGGGACCACCAGAGGAACGAGCAGCAAGCATATCAGACGCTGTTAACAAAACAGCGTCTGATATGCGATTTTTTTTAACTTCTACAGCCTGCCAGCGCATGATCAGCGCTGGCAGGCTGTAGTTTAACTTCTCCCCTACGCGATCCTGTGAGCACGCGCGCGCGTGCACGTTCACAGGAAATCTAGCGTCTCGCGAGATGACGCGCGGATGCGTCCAGGAGGAGTAAACCAGCCGCCGCCTGGACGCATCCGTGCGTACAGCGGTCCGGAGCTGGTTAAACAATACTAGCAAAATGAAAAGGGTTTTTCTGTAATTTAAAGACATTTGCGCAATTATATATTTCCCATTCCATCTACAAACACACTATGTACTGGTATTGACAATTTACTTTGGTAATAATGCAATTTTTGCAGTAAATGTGTTTGAACTACATGGTATATTGCAGTAATAGAATGTGTTCACTAACACTAGTATAACAATGCAATTTTTGCAGTAAATGTCCAGTCTGTTGCAGTAACTCATACACTAACACTTGTAAAGGAATGCAATTTTTATAGTAAATGTCTTTGAACTATATGGTCTGCAGTAATGCATTCAGCAACACGGGTATAAGAATGGAATTTTTATAGTAAAAGTCTTTGAACTACATGGTCAGTTGCAATTCACTGTCATGGGTATAACAATGCGAATTTTGCAGTAAATGTGAAATGAACTACTTAGTATCTTGCAGTAGTACAAGTTTTTGCAGTAAAAATAAAATGCATTTAATAACACAGGTATAAACATAGCTTTATTGGTGTAAAATACTTTTGCTATAACTACCTCATATCTTACAGTAATATGCAACACATTTAATGATACAGGTTTGATGCACTCACTAAAATGGTTTTTGGAAAAAATAAGGTGCATTTGCTCAGCGTTTGCCACAGAATGCTATTGATTTTCTGGCAATAAGCCTATGAAGTATAGAAACTTCTAAAAAAAAATGCAGGCTATCGGTTCATATACAGAAAAAAATGAGTTTCTGTTTCATGCAGATTTTCTAAGGGGCAGAACTAGCTGCCTGCAGCTGTATAAAATACAGAACTATGAGTGACCAGTCCCTCGCTCTCTCTATATATTTATGCTTTCCCTGATCAAAGTCCCTAAAATATTCTCCTTATTCTCTCCCTATACTAACTTTATAGTGTCCCTATCACGCTACATTAATGATTCGTGTCTGCAATTGGTTTTTGGCAGACAATGCCACAAACACATCCACAGCAGAGAGCAAAATGGCGTCTGACGCATTCTCTGCATAAGGACTTATCTACACACTGCCCCCTGATTGGCTGATCAGGCTCTGAGCCAATCAAGGAAAGGCCTCCCCCACTTCCTCCCAGTGTCATGTGATCCTCTATCTTCAGTGTGGTTTTTGTTGCCAATATCTACAGTAAAATGATGCTGAGGTCCGTTTTTAACATAATTCATCTGAAACAAATTGTCAAAAGTTCGGATTTATTTGGGAACAAATATTTTGTTAAATTTGTAAATATTCTGATTAATCTACAATCGATTTGCTCGTCTATACTCCACATGTTTTTTTTTCTCCTGGTCCTTTAAGACCCACTGTGATATTACAGCCTGGGACCACCGGAGGATCCAATGGACAGGAGCTGACCTCACTGACTTCTATGGCTGTGGCTGTCACTATCATGGGGCGCTGTGGCTGTCACTATCATGGGGTGCTGTGGCTGTCACTATTTTGGGGGTGCTGTGGCTGTCACTATCATGGGGTGCTGTGGCTGTCGCTATCGTGGGGGCGCTGTGGCTGTCTCTATCGTGGGGGCGCTATGGCTGTCACTATAATGGAGGTGATGCTGCTGTCACTATCATGGGGGTGCTGTGGCTGTCACTATCATGGGGGTGCTGTGTCTGTCACTATCATGGGGGTGCTGTGGCTATCTCTGTTATGGGGGAGCTGTGGCTGTCTCTGTCATGGGGGTGCTGTGGCTGTCTCTATCATGGGGGTGCTGTGGCTGTCTCTGTCATGGGGGCACTGTGTCTGTCACTATCATGGGGGCGCTGTGGCTGTTACTATCATGGGGGTACTGTGTCTGTCACTATCATGGGGGCGCTGTGGCTGTCACTATCATGGGGGTGCTGTGGCTGTCACTATCATGGGGGTGCTGTGGCTGTCACTATCATGGGGGTGCTGTGGCTGTCACTATCATGGGGGCGCTGTGGCTGTCACAATCATGGGGGTCCTGTGGCTGTCACTGTCATGTTATGGGGGTGCTGTGGCTGTCACTATCATGGGGGCAGTGTGGCTGTCACTATCATGGGGGTCCTGTGGCTGTCACTATCATGGGGGCAGTGTGTCTGTCACTATCATGGGGGTGCTGTGTCTGTCACTATCATGGGGGTGCTTTGGCTGTCACTATCATGGGGGTGCTGTGTCTGTCACTATCATGGGGGTACTGTGTCTGTCACTATCATGGGGGCGCTGTGGCTGTCTCTATCATGGGGGCGCTGTGTCTGTCACTATCATGGGGGTGCTGTGGCTGTCACTATCCTGGGTGTGCTGTGGCTGTCTCTGTCATGGGGGCGCTGTGTCTGTCACTATCATGGGGGTGCTGTGGCTGTCTCTATCATGGGGGCACTGTGGCTGTCACTATCATGGGGGCGCTGTGGCTGTCTCTATCATGGGGGTGCTGTGGCTGTCACTATGATGGGGGTGCTGTGGCTCTCACTATCATGGAGGCGCTGTGGCTGTCACTATCATGGGGGTGATGTGGCTGTCTCTATCATGGGGGTGCTGTGGCTGTCACTGTCATGGGGGCGCTGTGGCTGTCTCTATCATGGGGGCGCTGTGGCTGTCTCTTTAATGGGGGCGCTGTGGCTGTCTCTATCATGGGGGCGTTGTGTCTGTCGCTATTATGGGGTGGTGTGGCTGTCTCTATCATGGGGATGCTGTGGCTGTCTCTATCATGGGGGTGCTGTGGCTGTCTCTATCATGAGGGTGCTGTGGCTGTCTCTATCATGAGAGTGCTGTGGCTGTCTCTGTCATGGGGGTGCTGTGGCTGTCTCTATCATGGGGGTGCTGTGGCTGTCTCTATCATGAGGGTGCTGTGGCTGTCTCTATCATGAGGGTGCTGTGGCTGTCTCTGTCATGGGGGTGCTTTGGCTGTCTCTGTCATGGGGGTGCTGTGGCTGTCTCTGTCATGTGGGTGCTGTGGCTGTCTCTATCATGTGGGTGCTGTGGCTGTCTCTGTCATGGGGCGCTATGGCTGTCTCTGTGATGGGGGTGCTGTGGCTGTCTGTGATGGGGGTGCTGTGGCTGTCTCTGTGATGGGGGTGCTGTGGCTGTCTCTGTCATGGGGGCCGTATGGCTGTCTGTCATGGGGGTGCTGTGGCTGTCTCTGTCATGGGGGTGCTGTGGCTGTCTCTGTCATGGGGGTGCTGTGGCTGTCTCTGTCATGGGGCGCTGTGGCTGTCTCTATCATGGGGGCCGTATGGCTGTCTATGTCATGGGGGTGCTGTGGCTGTCTCTGTCATGGGGGCGCTGTGGCTGTCTCTGTCATGGGGCGCTGTGGCTGTCTCTGTCATGGGGCGCTGTGACAGTCTCTGTCATGAGGGTGCTGTGGCTTTCTCTGTCATGGGGCGCTGTGGCTGTCTCTGTCATAGGGGCGCTGTGGCTGTCTCTGTCATGGGGGCGCTGTGGCTGTCTCTGTCATGGGGGTGCTGTGTCTGTCTGTGTCATGGGGGTGCTGTGGCTGTCTCTGTCATGGGGGTGCTGTGGCTGTCTCTGTCATGGGGGTGCTGTGGCTGTCTCTGTCATGGGGGTGCTGTGGCTGTCTCTGTCATGGGGGTGCTGTGGCTGTCTCTATCATGGGGGCGCGGTGGCTGTCTCTGTCATATGGGCGCTGTGGCTGTCTCTATTATGGGGCGCTGTGGCTGTCTCTGTCATGGGGCGCTGTGTCTGTCTCTGTCATGGGGCGCTGTGTGTCTCTGTCATGGGGCGCTGTGGCTGTCTCTGTCATGGGGGTGCTGTGGCTGTCTCTGTCATGTGGCGCTGTGGCTGTCTCTGTCATGTGGGCGCTGTGGCTGTCTCTGTCATGGGGCGCTGTGGCTGTCTCTGTCATGTGGGCGCTGTGGCTGTCTCTGTCATGGGGGCGCTGTGGCTGTCTCTCATGGGGGCGCTGTGGCTGTCTGTCATGGGGGCGCTGTGGCTGTCTCTGTCATGGGGGCGCTGTGGCTGTCTCTGTCATGGGGGTGCTGTGGCTGTCTCTGTCATGGGGGTGCTGTGGCTGTCTCTGTCATGTGGGCGCTGTGGCTGTCTCTGTCATGGGGGCGCTGTGGCTGTCTCTGTCATGGGGGCGCTGTGGCTGTCTCTGTCATGGGGCCCTACATTGTCCCGTTATAGGGCCCTCAGTCCTTGCTGGGTTATGCGGTCCTGACCTAGGCTCCATTATGGCGCCCGGTCCCAGCTATTTGACTCCCCGCACTAGCTCTCTCTGTGGTCGGGGTCTCTGCTCTGTGGCCCCGGCCTCCCCTCCATTAGTGGCCCCGGTTACAGTGAGTGACGCTCCCTGCAGACCGCTGTGCAGTCAGGACGCTCCTGATTGGCTGTTGCCAGGTAACGTGATAATGGTGTGGAGCTGAGGCTGCTCTTCCCGTGATGTGTGCGCTCATTGAGCAGAACAATAGCTGCTGGAGGCGGGATGCTGGCGGCGCCGGGACCGGTACCAGCGGCTCTACACCGCCATCCCTCCCCGGTATAGCGCTGCCTGCTGGACGTCAGAGGGAGACGGGTCACCGCCGCCGCTCCGTCACCTGAGCCCCGCTCCTGTCTGGGGAGGCGCAGAGCACAGGCCGCAGGCGTCCACAGCAGCGCATTCCGCCGCACAGCAGACTCCAGATGCAGCAGAGCTGAAAGTGTCACTGCAGGGGATCTCCGCTCACCGCAGGTAACACACTGCTCATGGAGCCCTGAAGGAGAGATAGACGGGTGTACTCAGAGTTAGACGGGTGTAGAGAGAGTTAGACGGGTGTAGAGAGAGTTATACGGGTGTACAGAGAGTTATACAGGTGTACAGAGTTATACGGGTGTACAGAGAGTTATACAGGTGTAGAGAGAGTTATACGGGTGTACAGAGAGTTATACAGGTGTACAGAGAGTTATACAGGTGTACAGAGAGTTATACAGGTGTACAGAGAGTTATACAGTTGTACAGAGAGTTATACAGGTGTAGAGAGAGTTATACGGGTGTACAGAGAGTTATACAGGTGTACAGAGAGTTATACGGGTGTAGAGAGAGTTATACGGGTGTACAGAGAGTTATACAGGTGTACAGAGAGTTATACAGCTGTACAGAGAGTTATATGGGTGTAGAAAGTGTTATACGGGTGTAGAGTGAGTTATAAAGTTGTATAGAGAGTGTTACAGGTGCACAGAGAGTTATACAGTTGTATAGAGAGTGTTACAGGTGTACAGAGAGTTACACAGGTGTAGGGAGAATTATACAGGTGTACAGAGAGTTATACAGGTGTACTGAGAGTTATACGGTTGTACTGAGAGTTATACAGGTGTACAAAGAGTTATTCGGGTGTAGAGAGAGTTATACGGGTGTAGAGAGAGTTATACGGGTGTACAGAGAGTTATACAGTTGTATAGAGAGTGTTACAGGTGTACAGAGAGTTAAACAGGTGTAGAGAGAGTTACACAGGTGTAGGGAGAGTTATACAGGTGTAGAGAGAGTTATACAGGTGTAGGGAGAGTTATACAGTTGTATAGAGAGTGTTACAGGTGTACAGAGAGTTTAACAGGTGTAGAGAGAGTTATACAGGTGTAGATAGAGTTACACAGGTGTAGGGAGAGTTATACAGGTGTACAGAGAGTTATACTGGGTGTACTGAGGGTTATACAGGTGTACAGAGAGTTATACCGGTGTACAGAGAGTTATACAGGTGTACAGAGAGTTATACAGGTGTAGATAGAGATACACAGGTGTAGGGAGAGTTATACAGGTGTACAGAGAGTTATACAGGTGTACAGAGAGTTATACGGATGTACTGAGAGTTATACAGGTGTACAGAGAGTTATTCGGGTGTAGAGAGAGTTATACGGGTGTACAGAGAGTTATGCAGTTGTATAGAGAGTGTTACAGGTGTACAGAGAGTTAAACAGGTATAGAGAGAGTTATACATGTGTACAGAGAGTTATACAGGTGTACAGAGAGTTATACGGGTGTACAGAGAGTTAAACAGGTGTACAGAGAGTTATTCGGGTGTAGAGAGAGTTATACGGGTGTACAGAGAGTTATACGGGTGTACAGAGAGTTATACAGTTGTATAGAGAGTGTTACAGGTGTAGAGAGAGTTAAACAGGTGTAGAGAGAGTTATACAGGTGTAGGGAGAGTTATACAGTGGTAGGGAGAGTTATATAGGTGTAGGGAGAGTTATACGGGTGTACAGAAAGTTATACAGGTGTAGAGAGAGTTAAACAGGTGTAGAGAGAGTTATACAGGTGTAGAGAGAGTTATACAGGTGTACAGAGAGTTATACAGTTGTACAGAGAGTTATACAGGTGTATAGAGAGTGTTACAGGTGTACAGAGAGTTATACGGGTGTACAGAGAGTTATACAGGTGTAGAGAGTTATACAGCTGTAGAGAGAGTTATACAGGTGTAGAGAGAGTTATACAGGTGTACAGAGAGTTATACAGGTGTACAGAGAGTTATACGGGTATACAGAGAGTTATACAGGTGTACAGAGAGTTATACGGGTGTACAGAGTTATACAGTTGTATAGAGAGTTATACAGGTGTACAGAGAGTTATACGGGTGTAAGGAGAGTTATACAGGTGTAGGGAGAGTTATACGGGTGTACAGAGAGTTATGCGGGTGTACAGGAGAGTTATACAGGTGTAGGGAGAGTTATACAGGTGTACAGCGAGTTATACAGGTGTACAGAGAGTTATACGGGTGTACAGAGAGTTATACAGGTGTAGGGAGAGTTATATGGGTGTACAGAGAGTTATACAGGTGTACAGAGAGTTATACAGGTGTACAGAGAGTTATACAGTTGTATAGAGAGTTATACAGGTGTAGAGAGAGTTATACAGGTGTAGGGAGAGTTATACAGGTGTACAGCGAGTGTTATACGGGTGTAAGGAGAGTTATACAGGTGTAGAGAGAGTTATACAGGTGTACAGAGAGTTATACAGGTGTACAGAGAGTTATACAGGTGTACAGAGAGTTATACAGGTGTATAGAGAGTGTTACAGGTGTACAGAGAGTTATACGGGTGTACAGAGAGTTATACAGGTGTAGAGAGTTATACAGGTGTAGAGAGAGTTATACAGGTGTACAGAGAGTTATACAGGTGTACAGAGAGTTATACGGGTATACAGAGAGTTATACGGGTATACAGAGAGTTATACAGGTGTAGAGAGATTTATACAGGTGTACAGAGAGTTATACAGGTGTACAGAGAGTTATACGGGTGTACAGAGAGTTATACAGTTGTATAGAGAGTTATACAGGTGTACAGAGAGTTATTCAGGTGTACAGAGAGTTATACAGGTGTACAGAGAGTTATACGGGTGTACAGAGAGTTATACGGGTATACAGAGAGTTATACAGGTGTAGAGAGATTTATACAGGTGTACAGAGAGTTATACAGGTGTACAGAGAGTTATACGGGTGTACAGAGAGTTATACAGTTGTATAGAGAGTTATACAGGTGTACAGAGAGTTATACAGGTGTACAGAGAGTTATACAGGTGTACAGAGAGTTATACAGGTATACAGAGAGTTATACAGGTGTACAGAGAGTTATACAGGTGTACAGAGAGTTATACAGGTGTACAGAGAGTTATACGGGTGTAAGGAGAGTTATACAGTGGTAGGGAGAGTTATACAGGTGTACAGAGAGTTAAACAGGTGTAGAGAGAGTTATACAGGTGTAGAGAGAGTTATTCAGGTGTAGAGAGAGTTATACAGGTGTACAGAGAGTTATACAGGTGTACTGAGAGTTATACAGGTGTACTGAGAGTTATACAGGTGTACAGAGAGTTATACAGGTGTACAGAGAGTTATACGGGTGTACAGAGAGTTATACAGTTGTATAGAGAGTTTTACAGGTGTAGAGAGAGTTATACAGGTGTAGGGAGAGTTATACAGGTGTACAGCGAGTGTTATACGGGTGTAAGGAGAGTTATACAGTGGTAGGGAGAGTTATACAGGTGTAGGGAGAGTTATACGGGTGTACAGAGAGTTAAACAGGTGTAGAGAGAGTTATACAGGTGTAGAGAGAGTTATACAGGTGTAGAGAGAGTTATACAGGTGTAGAGAGAGTTATACGGGTTTACTGAGAGTTATACAGGTGTAGAGAGAGTTATACAGGTGTACAGAGAGTTATACAGGTGTACGTAGAGTTATATGGGTGTACGTAGAGTTATATGGGTGTATAGAGAGTTATACAGGTGTACAGAGAGTTTTACGGGTGTACAGAGAGTTATATGGGTGTATGGAGAGTTATACAGGTGTAGAAAGTGTTATACGGGTGTAGAGAGAGTTATACAGTTGTATAGAGAGTGCTACAGGTGTACAGAGAGTTATACAGGTGTAGAGAGAGTTATACAGGTGTAGAGAGAGTTATACGGGTGTACAGAGAGTTATACAGGTGTACGGAAAGTTATACAGGTGTAGAGAGAGTTATACAGGTGTACAGAGTTATATGGGTGTATGGAGAGTTATACAGGTGTAAAAAGTGTTATACGGGTGTAGAGAGAGTTATACAGTTTTATAGAGAGTTATACAGGTGTACATAGAGTTAAACAGGTGTACAGAGAGTTATACAGGTGTAGGAAGAGTTATACAGGTGTAGAGATAGTTATACAGGTGTACAGAGAGTTATACAGGTGTAGAGAGAGTTGTACAGGTGTAGGGAGAGTTATACAGGTGTACAGCGAGTGTTATACGGGTGTACGTAGAGTTATACGGGTGTAGAGAGAGTTATACGGGTGTAGAGAGAGTTATATGGGTGTATAGAGGGTTATACAGGTGTACAGAGAGTTTTACGGGTGTACAGAGAGTTATATGGGTGTACAGAGAGTTATACAGGTGTAGAAAGTGTTATACGGTGTAGAGAGAGTTATACAGTTGTTTAGAGAGTTGTACGGGTGTAGAGAGAGTTATACGGGTGTAGAGAGAGTTATACAGGTGTACAGAGAGTTATACAGGTGTACAGAGAGTTATACAGGTGTAGAGAGAGTTATACGGGTGTACAGAGAGTTATACGGGTGTACAGAGAGTTATACGGGTGTACAGAGAGTTATACAGGTGTATTGAGAGTTATACAGGTGTACAGAGAGTTATACAGGTGTACAGAGAGTTATACAGGTGTACAGAGAGTTATACGGGTGTATAGAGAGTTATACAGGTGTATAGAGAGTTATACAGGTGTATAGAGAGTTATACAGGTGTAGGGAGAGTTATACAGATGTGCAGAGTGTCAGGCAAAACCAGATGTGGGTCAAAATCACAGAACAAATGGAAAATTTCCCATTATACCTCATCTCTGTTGTTGCTCCACTACTGGTCCTTGCTCACCATCAGTGGTGTGCCGTCAGACGGGTGCACAGAGTAATATGGGTGGGAAATAAGGTTTATTCAAAAGCGCTCAGTCAAGTCGGGTTTTTGACATGCAAAACTGCACTGAAATGTTGCTGCATTTCATGGTAATTGTAGTAAAATGTGACCTTAGTACAACGGTGTATAGGTAGTGTGTGCAGGGAATTCTGTGCATTCATATAGGTGAGTTTTATTTTTTAAATGCATGCGTTTTTTTCCAGTGGCCCCAAAAAGACATCAAGATCGCAGCGTGAAAACCCAGACATGCCAGTGTAGGGGGCGCTCTATCGAGCTGCATAGGTGTGCAGGGGTGAAATGTGCTTCACTGAGAAGCAACTGACAAGGCCTAATGATTTATGTGAGTGCGCCATTAACCCCATGGCACTGTGCATGCAGAGGCTCGAGAAAGTATTCCTACCTCTTGAACTTTTCTACCCACAAACTTAAATGTATTTTATTGGGATTTTATGTCATAGACCAAAACAAAGTAGCAAATATGTGTGATGTGGAATAAAAATGATACATTGTTTTAAAAATTTTAATAAAAAAACTAACAGCCCAGGCAAGGAGGGCACTCATCAGAGAAGCAGCCAGAGATCCACAGCTCAGGTGGGAGAATCTGTCCACAGGACAACTATTAGGCCCCTTTCAACATGACGCCAGGATAAGAGGCGGGTGCGTTGCGGGAAAATGTGCGATTTTTCCGCGCGAATGCAAAAAGTTTTAATGCGTTTTGCACGCGCGTGGGAAAAATCAGCATGTTTAGTACCCAGACCTGAACCCGGACTTCATCACTGAAGTCCGGTTTTGGGTTGAGTATTCTGTAGATTTTATTATTTTCCTTATAACATTGTTATAAGGGAAAATAATAGCATTCTCACTACAGAATGCTTAGTAAAATGTGGATTAAGGGGTTAAAAATAAAAAAATTAACTCACGTTATCCACTTGATCGCGTAGTTGATCGATCTCTTCTGTCTTCTTAATTCATTAGCTGTCGGCTAGAGGACCTGTGATGAGGTCACCGAGCTCATCACATGGTCCATCACCATGGTGCTCTGGTCAGATGAGACCAAAAGTTGAACTTTTTGGCCTAAGTTTAAAACGCGGTGTATGGCGGAAAACTAACCCTGTAGATCAGGTGAAACATGGGGATGGCAGCATTATGCTGTGGGGATGCTTTTCTTCAGCAGGGACAGGGAAGCTGGTCAGAGTCGATGGGAAGATGGATGGAGCTAAATACAGGGCAATCCTGGAGGAAAACCTGGTAGAGGCTGCAAAAGACTTGAGACTGGGGCGGAGGTTCACCTTCCAGCAGGACAACGACCCTAAACATCCAGCCAGAGCTACAATGGAATGGTTTAGATCAAAGCATATCCATGTGTTAGAATGGCCCAGTCACAGTCCAGACCCTATTGCTGTTCACAGACGCTCTCCATCCAATCTGACTGAGCGCGAGCTAGTTTGCAAAGAAGAATGGGCAGGTATTTCAGCCTCTAGATGTGCAAAGCTGGTAGAGACAGACCGTAAAAGACTTGCCGCTGTAATTGCAGCGGAAGGTGGTCCTACAAAGACTCGGGGGGGATGAATACTAATGCCGCCACACTTTCCAGAGTTTTATTTATAAAAATTTTGAAATCCATGTATCATTATCTCTTCACTCCACACATACTTACTACTCTGTGTTGGTCTATCACAAAAAATCCCGAAAAATAGATTTAAAGAGTAACTAAACTTTTGTATAAATTTTTGTTAACCTGTCCCTAATGCCCTAATAACAGTTTTTGTAATATAGTCTATTAATGGTTTTGTATTTTTAATACACTTTACCCCCAAAGCAGACGTATCGCTGTGTGCTTTAGGCTACATGCACACAAACGTTGTTTGTTTCTGTGTCTGTTGCGTTTTTTTTTGCGGACAGGATGCGGACCCATTCATTTCAACGGGTCCGCAAAAAATGTGGACAGCACACCGTCAGTATGTCCGTTCCGTAGCCCCGCAAAAAAAAATGTCCTATCCTTTTCCGTTTTAGCCATTGTTACAATGGATCCGCAAAAAAAAAAAAAAACGGATGGCATATGGATGTCATCTGTTTTTTTTTGCGGACCACAAAACACATACAGTCGTGTGCATGTAGCCTAAAATCTACTTCTCTGTACACCGCCGAGAGCTCAGCAGTGTACGGGGTTGACATTTTTCTCAATGGGGCCGCAGCTTAGGGAGTAGGGGCAGGAGCGCACATTGCTGCTCCTGCCCGTGCCCCCGCGGAGGTTTACTAAATGCTGGCATAGCACATGGGTACCCTGCAACCGCGTGCTATGCCAGGATTAGCGGAGCGGTCTCCTGCCTGTGCCTGCTCCGCTGAGCTAAAGGTCCTGCGTGTCAGCTCTCAGCTTAGCGGAGCCGGCAGAAGCAGGACGTTTGTGGGTGTAACGTGAAAAAATGTGGAAAAGTTCAAGGGGTGTCAATACTTTTTCAAGATACTGTACATGTAATGTGAAAAAGGCAAATACGATAAACTTGAAACTATTAATAGACTGGTACAGAGGGGAGAGGACCCTGCCCATAGGAGCTTACTAATCCACAAGGGAAAGGGGAAAGACACAATAGGTGAGGGTAAAAGCTGCTCGTCGGGCCGTACATCAGCAGCACGGCCCCTTTACACTGCACAATTGGGAAGGGAGCGTTCCTTCCCGGCATTCGGCTGCTCGTCAGCATACAGCGATCCCCTCCATGCCCTGTATAGAGAGGAGCGATCGCTAATGCCATCGCTTGTCCCTATACAGAATCATTGTGTGCCGGCAGCAGAGGCTGTGTACATTCTGCCGCCAGCAAACAGCGATTTAGGTGCCGCACGAAAGATACAATTACCCCATGAACGAGCGTTTCTCTCATTTATCTGGTAATCAGCGTCATCTTTACACCAGCAGATTATCGCTACAAGCGCTTATTAGCGATGATCTGCAGGGGTAGGGAACCTCCGCCTCTCAGCTGCTGTGAAACTACAATTCCCAACATGCTCCATTCATTTTCATGGGAGTTTAGAGAAGAGCAGAGTAAGTATGCATGCTGGGAGTTGTAGTTTCACAACAGCTGGAGAGCCTAAGGTTCCCTACCCCTGGGCTAGATGTTCGGGCAGTGCAAAGGGTCCTTTACTGTTGAAGGTTTGGATGTTGGGGAGAGTCTGGCGTACCGGGTAGCGAAGTTCCAGAGTAGGGGAGAAGCTACATGAGAAATCTCGAAGACGATTGTTCCTCAATTTTGCAGAGCGGGTGCTGTCCGCATCCGTAGTTCCGTTCCACGGCCCCGCATAAAATATAGAGCATGTCCTATTCTTGTCCGCAATTGCGGACAAGAATAGGCATTTCTATCACGGGGCCGGCCATGTGCATTCCGCAAAATATGGAGCGGTAACAGCCGGTATCCGTGTTTTTTCAGATCCGCAATTTGCGGACCACAAAACATATACAGCTGTCTGAATGTAGCCTTATGGATAGGTCTGGTAGGAGAGCTGAGTGTCCTGGTGGAAGGATGATGGATTCAGTTGTCTCCATTTTGCTGCTGGAGGCGGGATGCTGGCGGCGCCGGGACCGGTACCAGCGGCTCTACACCGCCATCCCTCCCCGGTATAGCGCTGCCTGCTGGACGTCAGAGGGAGACGGGTCACCGCCGCCGCTCCGTCACCTGAGCCCCGCTCCTGTCTGGGGAGGCGCAGAGCACAGGCCGCAGGCGTCCACAGCAGCGCATTCCGCCGCACAGCAGACTCCAGATGCAGCAGAGCTGAAAGTGTCACTGCAGGGGATCTCCGCTCACCGCAGGTAACACACTGCTC
This sequence comes from Bufotes viridis, assembly GCA_033119425.1. NCBI lineage: Eukaryota > Metazoa > Chordata > Amphibia > Anura > Bufonidae > Bufotes > Bufotes viridis. Next base: position 14,633 of record JAKVIS010001391.1, read on the forward strand.
ATGGAGCCCTGAAGGAGAGATAGACGGGTGTACTCAGAGTTAGACGGGTGTAGAGAGAGTTAGACGGGTGTAGAGAGAGTTATACGGGTGTACAGAGAGTTATACAGGTGTACAGAGTTATACGGGTGTACAGAGAGTTATACAGGTGTAGAGAGAGTTATACAGGTGTACAGAGAGTTATACAGGTGTACAGAGAGTTATACAGGTGTAGAGAGAGTTATACAGGTGTACATAGAGTTATACGGGTGTACAGAGAGTTATACAGGTGTAGAGAGAGTTATACAGGTTTACAGAGAGTTATACGGGTGTACAGAGAGTTATACAGGTGTACAGAGAGTTATACGATTGTACAGAGAGTTATACAGGTGTAGAGAGAGTTATACAGCTGTACAGAGAGTTATATGGGTGTAGAAAGTGTTATACGGGTGTAGAGTGAGTTATAAAGTTGTATAGAGAGTGTTACAGGTGCACAGAGAGTTATACAGTTGTACAGAGAGTTATACAGGTGTATAGAGAGTGTTACAGGTGTACAGAGAGTTATACGGGTGTACAGAGAGTTATACAGGTGTACTGAGAGTTATACGGTTGTACTGAGAGTTATACAGGTGTACAAAGAGTTATTCGGGTGTAGAGAGAGTTATACGGGTGTAGAGAGAGTTATACGGGTGTACAGAGAGTTATACAGTTGTATAGAGAGTGTTACAGGTGTACAGAGAGTTAAACAGGTGTAGAGAGAGTTACACAGGTGTAGGGAGAGTTATACAGGTGTAGAGAGAGTTATACAGGTGTAGGGAGAGTTATACAGTTGTATAGAGAGTGTTACAGGTGTACAGAGAGTTTAACAGGTGTAGAGAGAGTTATACAGGTGTAGATAGAGTTACACAGGTGTAGGGAGAGTTATACAGGTGTACAGAGAGTTATACGGGTGTACTGAGGGTTATACAGGTGTACAGAGAGTTATACCGGTGTACAGAGAGTTATACAGGTGTACAGAGAGTTATACAGGTGTAGATAGAGATACACAGGTGTAGGGAGAGTTATACAGGTGTACAGAGAGTTATACAGGTGTACAGAGAGTTATACGGATGTACTGAGAGTTATACAGGTGTACAGAGAGTTATTCGGGTGTAGAGAGAGTTATACGGGTGTACAGAGAGTTATGCAGTTGTATAGAGAGTGTTACAGGTGTACAGAGAGTTAAACAGGTATAGAGAGAGTTATACATGTGTACAGAGAGTTATACAGGTGTACAGAGAGTTATACAGGTGTACAGAGAGTTAAACAGGTGTACAGAGAGTTATTCGGGTGTAGAGAGAGTTATACGGGTGTACAGAGAGTTATACGGGTGTACAGAGAGTTATACAGTTGTATAGAGAGTGTTACAGGTGTAGAGAGAGTTAAACAGGTGTAGAGAGAGTTATACAGGTGTAGGGAGAGTTATACAGTGGTAGGGAGAGTTATATAGGTGTAGGGAGAGTTATACGGGTGTACAGAAAGTTATACAGGTGTAGAGAGAGTTAAACAGGTGTAGAGAGAGTTATACAGGTGTAGAGAGAGTTATACAGGTGTACAGAGAGTTATACAGGTGTACAGAGAGTTATACAGGTGTATAGAGAGTGTTACAGGTGTACAGAGAGTTATACGGGTGTACAGAGAGTTATACAGGTGTAGAGAGTTATACAGCTGTAGAGAGAGTTATACAGGTGTAGAGAGAGTTATACAGGTGTACAGAGAGTTATACAGGTGTACAGAGAGTTATACGGGTATACAGAGAGTTATACAGGTGTACAGAGAGTTATACGGGTGTACAGAGTTATACAGTTGTATAGAGAGTTATACAGGTGTACAGAGAGTTATACGGGTGTAAGGAGAGTTATACAGGTGTAGGGAGAGTTATACGGGTGTACAGAGAGTTATGCGGGTGTAAGGAGAGTTATACAGGTGTAGGGAGAGTTATACAGGTGTACAGCGAGTTATACAGGTGTAGAGAGAGTTATACGGGTGTACAGAGAGTTATACAGGTGTAGGGAGAGTTATATGGGTGTACAGAGAGTTATACAGGTGTACAGAGAGTTATACGGGTGTACAGAGAGTTATACAGTTGTATAGAGAGTTATACAGGTGTAGAGAGAGTTATACAGGTGTAGGGAGAGTTATACAGGTGTACAGCGAGTGTTATACGGGTGTAAGGAGAGTTATACAGGTGTAGAGAGAGTTATACAGGTGTACAGAGAGTTATACAGGTGTACAGAGAGTTATACAGGTGTACAGAGAGTTATACAGGTGTATAGAGAGTGTTACAGGTGTACAGAGAGTTATACGGGTGTACAGAGAGTTATACAGGTGTAGAGAGTTATACAGGTGTAGAGAGAGTTAAACAGGTGTACAGAGAGTTATACAGGTGTACAGAGAGTTATACGGGTATACAGAGAGTTATACAGGTGTAGAGAGATTTATACAGGTGTACAGAGAGTTATACAGGTGTACAGAGAGTTATACGGGTGTACAGAGAGTTATACAGTTGTATAGAGAGTTATTCAGGTGTACAGAGAGTTATTCAGGTGTACAGAGAGTTATACAGGTGTACAGAGAGTTATACGGGTATACAGAGAGTTATACGGGTATACAGAGAGTTATACAGGTGTAGAGAGATTTATACAGGTGTACAGAGAGTTATACAGGTGTACAGAGAGTTATACGGGTGTACAGAGAGTTATACAGTTGTATAGAGAGTTATACAGGTGTACAGAGAGTTATACGGGTGTACAGAGAGTTATACAGGTGTACAGAGAGTTATACGGGTATACAGAGAGTTATACGGGTATACAGAGAGTTATACAGGTGTACAGAGAGTTATACAGGTGTACAGAGAGTTATACGGGTGTACAGAGAGTTATACAGTTGTATAGAGAGTTATACAGGTGTACAGAGAGTTATACAGGTGTACAGAGAGTTATATGAGTATACAGAGAGTTATACGGGTATACAGAGAGTTATACAGGTGTAGAGAGATTTATACAGGTGTACAGAGAGTTATACAGGTGTACATAGAGTCTTACGGGTGTACAGAGAGTTATACAGTTGTATATAGAGTTATATAGGTGTACAGAGAGTTATACGGGTGTAAGGAGAGTTATACAGGTGTAGGGAGAGTTATACGGGTGTACAGAGAGTTATACGGGTGTAAGGAGAGTTATACAGGTGTAGGGAGAGTTATACAGGTGTACAGCGAGTTATACAGGTGTAGAGAGAGTTATACAGGTGTACAAAGAGTTATACGGGTGTACAGAGAGTTATACAGTTGTATAGAGAGTTATACAGGTGTAGAGAGAGTTATACAGGTGTAGGAGAGTTATACAGGTGTACAGCGAGTGTTATACGGGTGTAAGGAGAGTTATACAGGTGTAGGGAGAGTTATACGGGTGTACAGAGAGTTATACGGGTGTAAGGAGAGTTATACAGGTGTAGGGAGAGTTATACAGGTGTACAGCGAGTTATACAGGTGTAGAGAGAGTTATACAGGTGTACAAAGAGTTATACGGGTGTACAGAGAGTTATACAGTTGTATAGAGAGTTATACAGGTGTAGAGAGAGTTATACAGGTGTAGGGAGAGTTATACAGGTGTACAGCGAGTGTTATACGGGTGTAAGGAGAGTTATACAGTGGTAGGGAGAGTTATACAGGTGTACAGAGAGTTAAACAGGTGTAGAGAGAGTTATACAGGTGTAGAGAGAGTTATTCAGGTGTAGAGAGAGTTATACGGGTGTACAGAGAGTTATACAGGTGTACTGAGAGTTATACAGGTGTACTGAGAGTTATACAGGTGTACAGAGAGTTATACAGGTGTACAGAGAGTTATACGGGTGTACAGAGAGTTATACAGTTGTATAGAGAGTTTTACAGGTGTAGAGAGAGTTATACAGGTGTAGGGAGAGTTATACAGGTGTACAGCGAGTGTTATACGGGTGTAAGGAGAGTTATACAGTGGTAGGGAGAGTTATACAGGTGTAGGGAGAGTTATACGGGTGTACAGAGAGTTAAACAGGTGTAGAGAGAGTTATACAGGTGTGAGAGAGTTATACAGGTGTAGAGAGAGTTATACAGGTGTAGAGAGAGTTATACGGGTGTACTGAGAGTTATACAGGTGTAGAGAGAGTTATACAGGTGTACAGAGAGTTATACAGGTGTACGTAGAGTTATATGGGTGTACGTAGAGTTATATGGGTGTATAGAGAGTTATACAGGTGTACAGAGAGTTTTACGGGTGTACAGAGAGTTATATGGGTGTATGGAGAGTTATACAGGTGTAGAAAGTGTTATACGGGTGTAGAGAGAGTTATACAGTTGTATAGAGAGTGCTACAGGTGTACAGAGAGTTATACAGGTGTAGAGAGAGTTATACAGGTGTAGAGAGAGTTATACGGGTGTACAGAGAGTTATACAGGTGTACGAAAAGTTATACAGGTGTAGAGAGAGTTATACAGGTGTACAGAGTTATATGGGTCTATGGAGAGTTATACAGGTGTAAAAAGTGTTATACGGGTGTAGAGAGAGTTATACAGTTTTATAGAGAGTTATACAGGTGTACATAGAGTTAAACAGGTGTACAGAGAGTTATACAGGTGTAGGAAGAGTTATACAGGTGTAGAGATAGTTATACAGGTGTACAGAGAGTTATACAGGTGTAGAGAGAGTTATACAGGTGTAGGGAGAGTTATACAGGTGTACAGCGAGTGTTATACGGGTGTACGTAGAGTTATACGGGTGTAGAGAGAGTTATACGGGTGTAGAGAGAGTTATATGGGTGTATAGAGGGTTATACAGGTGTACAGAGAGTTTTACGGGTGTACAGAGAGTTATATGGGTGTACAGAGAGTTATACAGGTGTAGAAAGTGTTATACGGTGTAGAGAGAGTTATACAGTTGTTTAGAGAGTTGTACGGGTGTAGAGAGAGTTATACGGGTGTAGAGAGAGTTATACAGGTGTACAGAGAGTTATACAGGTGTACAGAGAGTTATACAGGTGTAGAGAGAGTTATACGGGTGTACAGAGAGTTATACGGGTGTACAGAGAGTTATACGGGTGTACAGAGAGTTATACAGGTGTATTGAGAGTTATACAGGTGTACAGAGAGTTATACAGGTGTACAGAGAGTTATACGGGTGTACAGAGAGTTATACGGGTGTACAGAGAGTTATACAGATGTGCAGAGTGTCAGGCAAAACCAGATGTGGGTCAAAATCACAGAACAAATGGAAAATTTCCCATTATACCTCATCTCTGTTGTTGCTCCACTACTGGTCCTTGCTCACCATCAGTGGTGTGCCGTCAGACGGGTGCACAGAGTAATATGGGTGGGAAATAAGGTTTATTCAAAAGCCTCAGTCAAGTCGGGTTTTTTGACATGCAAAACTGCACTGAAATGTTGCTGCATTTCATGGTAATTGTAGTAAAATGTGACCTTAGTACAACGGTGTATAGGTAGTGTGTGCAGGGAATTCTGTGCATTCATATAGGTGAGTTTTATTTTTTAAATGCATGCGTTTTTTTCCAGTGGCCCCAAAAAGACATCAAGATCGCAGCGTGAAAACCCAGACATGCCAGTGTAGGGGGCGCTCTATCGAGCTACATAGGTGTGCAGGGGTTAAATGTGCTTCACTGAGGAGCAACTGACAAGGCCTAATGATTTATGTGAGTGCGCCATTAACCCCATGGCACTGTGCATGCAGAGGCTCGAGAAAGTATTCCTACCTCTTGAACTTTTCTACCCACAAACTTAAATGTATTTTATTGGGATTTTATGTCATAGACCAAAACAAAGTAGCAAATATGTGTGATGTGGAATAAAAATGATACATTGTTTTAAAAATTTTAATAAAAAAACTAACAGCCCAGGCAAAGAGGGCACTCATCAGAGAAGCAGCCAGAGATCCACAGCTCAGGTGGGAGAATCTGTCCACAGGACAACTATTAGGCCCCTTTCAACATGACGCCAGGATAAGAGGCGGGTGCGTTGCGGGAAAATGTGCGATTTTTCCGCGCGAATGCAAAAAGTTTTAATGCGTTTTGCACGCGCGTGGGAAAAATCAGCATGTTTAGTACCCAGACCCGAACCCGGACTTCATCACTGAAGTCCGGTTTTGGGTTGAGTATTCTGTAGATTTTATTATTTTCCCTTATAACATTGTTATAAGGGAAAATAATAGCATTCTCACTACAGAATGCTTAGTAAAATGTGGATTAAGGGGTTAAAAATAAAAAAATTAACTCACGTTATCCACTTGATCGCGTAGTTGACGATCTCTTCTGTCTTCTTAATTCATTAGCTGTCGGCTAAAGGACCTGTGATGAGGTCACCGAGCTCATCACATGGTCCATCACCATGGTGCTCTGGTCAGATGAGACCAAAGTTGAACTTTTTGGCCTAAGTTTAAAACGCGGTGTATGGCGGAAAACTAACCCTGTAGATCAGGTGAAACATGGGGATGGCAGCATTATGCTGTGGGGATGCTTTTCTTCAGCAGGGACAGGGAAGCTGGTCAGAGTCGATGGGAAGATGGATGGAGCTAAATACAGGGCAATCCTGGAGGAAAACCTGGTAGAGGCTGCAAAGACTTGAGACTGGGGCGGAGGTTCACCTTCCAGCAGGACAACGACCCTAAACATCCAGCCAGAGCTACAATGGAATGGTTTAGATCAAAGCATATCCATGTGTTAGAATGGCCCAGTCACAGTCCAGACCCTATTGCTGTTCACAGACGCTCTCCATCCAATCTGACTGAGCGCGAGCTAGTTTGCAAAGAAGAATGGGCAGGTATTTCAGCCTCTAGATGTGCAAAGCTGGTAGAGACAGACCGTAAAGACTTGCCGCTGTAATTGCAGCGGAAGGTGGTCCTACAAAGACTCGGGGGATGAATACTAATGCCGCCACACTTTCCAGAGTTTTATTTATAAAAAATTTTGAAATCCATGTATCATTATCTCTTCACTCCACACATACTTACTACTCTGTGTTGGTCTATCACAAAAAATCCCGAAAAATAGATTTAAAGAGTAACTAAACTTTTGTATAAATTTTTGTTAACCTGTCCCTAATGCCCTAATAACAGTTTTTGTAATATAGTCTATTAATGGTTTTGTATTTTTAATACACTTTACCCCCCCCCCCCAAAGCAGACGTATCGCTGTGTGCTTTAGGCTACATGCACACAAACGTTGTTTGTTTCTGTGTCTGTTGCGTTTTTTGCGGACAGGATGCGGACCCATTCATTTCAACGGGTCCGCAAAAATGTGGACAGCACACCGTCAGTATGTCCGTTCCGTAGCCCCGCAAAAAAAAATGTCCTATCCTTTTCCGTTTTAGCCATTGTTACAATGGATCCGCAAAAAAAAAAAAAAAACGGATGGCATATGGATGTCATCTGTTTTTTTGTGGACCACAAACACATACAGTCGTGTGCATGTAGCCTAAAATCTACTTCTCTGTACACCGCCGAGAGCTCAGCAGTGTACGGGGTTGACATTTTTCTCAATGGGGCCGCAGCTTAGGGAGTAGGGGCAGGAGCGCACATTGCTGCTCCTGCCCGTGCCCCCGCGGAGGTTTACTAAATGCTGGCATAGCACATGGGTACCCTGCAACCGCGTGCTATGCCAGGATTAGCGGAGCGGTCTCCTGCCTGTGCCTGCTCCGCTAAGCTAAAGGTCCTGCGTGTCAGCTCTCAGCTTAGCGGAGCCGGCAGAAGCAGGACGTTTGTGGGTGTAACGTGAAAAAATGTGGAAAAGTTCAAGGGGTGTCAATACTTTTTCAAGATACTGTACATGTAATGTGAAAAAGGCAAATACGATAAACTTGAAACTATTAATAGACTGGTACAGAGGGGGAGAGGACCCTGCCCATAGGAGCTTACTAATCCACAAGGGAAAGGGGAAAGACACAATAGGTGAGGGTAAAAGCTGCTCGTCGGGCCGTACATCAGCAGCACGGCCCCTTTACACTGCACAATTGGGAAGGGAGCGTTCCTTCCCGGCATTCGGCTGCTCGTCAGCATACAGCGATCCCTCCATGCCCTGTATAGAGAGGAGCGATCGCTAATGCCATCGCTTGTCCCTATACAGAATCATTGTGTGCCGGCAGCAGAGGCTGTGTACATTCTGCCGCCAGCAAACAGCGATTTAGGTGCCGCACGAAAGATACAATTACCCCATGAACGAGCGTTTCTCTCATTTATCTGGTAATCAGCGTCATCTTTACACCAGCAGATTATCGCTACAAACGCTTATTAGCGATGATCTGCAGGGGTAGGGAACCTCCGCCTCTCCAGCTGCTGTGAAACTACAATTCCCAACATGCTCCATTCATTTTCATGGGAGTTTAGAGAAGAGCAGAGTAAGTATGCATGCTGGGAGTTGTAGTTTCACAACAGCTGGAGAGCCTAAGGTTCCCTACCCCTGGGCTAGATGTTCGGGCAGTGCAAAGGGTCCTTTACTGTTGAAGGTTTGGATGTTGGGGGAGAGTCTGGCGTACCGGGGTAGCGAGTTCCAGAGTAGGGGAGAAGCACATGAGAAATCTCGAAGACGATTGTTCCTCAATTTTGCGGAGCGGGTGCTGTCCGCATCCGTAGTTCCGTTCCACGGCCCCGCATAAAATATAGAGCATGTCCTATTCTTGTCCGCAATTGCGGACAAGAATAGGCATTTCTATCACGGGGCCGGCCATGTGCATTCCGCAAAATATGGAACGGTAACAGCCGGTATCCGTGTTTTTTCAGATCCGCAATTTGCGGACCACAAAACATATACAGCTGTCTGAATGTAGCCTTATGGATAGGTCTGGTAGGAGAGCTGAGTGTCCTGGTGGAAGGATGATGGATTCAGTTGTCTCCATTTTGAGTTTTAGAAAGAGGAAGGAGAAAAATGAAGATATGGCTGACCAGGAGCGTTGCTAGGATCTCAAAAGATCCGGGGCCCGAGCCCCAATACATATGTGCCATATTCTCAAAGTATCTGCCCTAAACACACACAAGCTCGCCCTAGGACTAAAGATATTTACTTGCTGCATGGACACTAACAAACATACAGTATACCTCTCACATCGAGTGAGGCACAGGTGACGTCTCCTCTGAGGTAGACCTTTTCTTTCCCCCTCTTCTCCATTCGGCCAGACATCTTCTTTCAACCGCATCTAGTCTCTACCAAACAGACATCTTAGGTTCCTCTCTTTTCTATTATCATCATCCTCCCTACCCTGCTACCCGACAGTATTATCCTGGTGCTGCCCAGAATACTGTGCCTACTGTGCTCCCCAATGCCCCTAAATACTATACCACAGAAATTATACTGCCATACAGATTAGTCCACCTATAGTCATAGAAAAGTCCTACTTATAGCAATAATTCCCTCCCAAAATGCCCTTATTAGTAATGCTGACCCCTACAATGCCCCCAATAATGATACTGCTCCCCAAGAGTGTCCCTGTTAGTGATAGTGCCCTCTATATTGTGCCCAATAATAATACCCACCATAGTGCACCCAGCAGTAATAAGGCTCTCTATAATATTAAAAAAGCCTCCCTTTAGTACTAATCCAACATTATAGTGTCCCCAGTAGTTATAATGTCCCCTATAAGACCCCCAGTTGTTACTGTATAATGTCCCCTATAAGACCCCCAGTTGTTACTGTATAATGTCCCCTATAGTGCCCCTGTAGTTATAGTGCTCTCCTGTAGTGCCCCAGTAGTTTAATGCCCTCCTGTGGTGCTTCCAATAGGTGTATAATACCCTCCTGTAGTGCCCCAGCAGTAATAAGGCCTTTCTGTGGCACCCCCAATAGGTGTAATACCCTCCTGTAGTGCCCCAGTAGTAATAAGGCCCTCCTGTGGCACCCCCAATAGGTATAATACCCTCCTGTAGTGCCCCAGTAGTAATAAGGCCCTCCAGTGGTGCCCCCAATAGGTATAATACCCTCCTGTAGTGCCCCAGTAGTAATAATGCCCTCCTGTGGTGCCCCCAATAGGTATAATACCCTCCTGTAGTAATAAGGCCCTCCCATGGTGCCCCCAATAGGTATAATACCCTCCTGTAATGCCATAGTAGTAATAAGGCCCTCCTGTGGTGCTCCCAATAGGTATAATACCCTCCTGTAGTGCCCCAGTAGTAATAAGGCCCTCCTGTGGTGCTGACAATAGGTATAATAACCTCCTGTAGTGCCCCAGGAGTAATAAGGCCCTCCTGTGGTGCCCCTTAATAGGTATAATATCCTCCTGTAGTGTACCAGTAGTAATAAGGCCCTCCTGTGGTGCTCCCAATAGGTATAATACCCTCCTGTAGTGCCCCAGTAGTAATAAGGCCCCCCTGTGGTGCCCCCAATAGGTGTATAATACCCTCCTGTAGTGCAGCAGTAGTAATAAGGCCCTCCTGTGGTGCCCCCAATAGGTGTATAATACCCTCCTGTGGTGCCCCAGGAGTAATAAGGCCCCCCTGTGGTGCTTCCAATAGGTATAATACCCTCCTGTAGTGCAGCAGTAGGGGCAGTACTAGGTAGGTAGCCCTCTGTCCATCCAGTTCGGCCTGTTATCCTGCAAGTTGATCCAGAGGAAGGCAAAAACCCCTGTGAGGTAGAAGCCAATTTTCCCCACTTTAGGGGGAAAAAATTCCTTCCCGACTCCAGTCAGGCAATCAGAATAACTCCCTGGATCGACGCCCCCTCTCTAGTAGCTGTAACCTGTAATATTATTACACTCCAGAAATACATCCAGGCCCCTCTTGAATTCCTTTATTGTACTCGCCATCACCACCTCCTCAGGCAGAGAGTTCCATAGTCTCACTGCTCTTACCGTAAAGAATCCTCTTCTATGTTTGTGTAGAAACCTTCTTTCCTCCAGACGCAGAGGATGTCCCCTCGTCACAGTCCTGGGGATAAATAGATGATGGGAGTGCCAATTCAACTGCATCACCGTCCTTAGGTCAGCGAGGCAGTTGTGTAGTTAGCAACCGTAACGTTCGGGTCCCTGGACAAAACCTCCGGGGATTAAGCCCCGAATGTTTTCACCTGGCGACCCCCCTATTGCTCATAGACATGCTGGGATTCTAGATAGCAGGGAAGTGATACCTGGACCAGAGAGGTAGATCTGAGCGTCGTCAGCATAGAGGTGGTACTGGAATCCATGGGACTCTATGAGCTGTCCTAGGCCCGATGTATAAATGGAGAATAGTGGGAGACCCCGGACAGAGCATCGAGGGACACCAACAGAGAGAGGGCATGATAGGAGGTGGGGGATGATTGGGACATGTCACCCCTGCACCGAACTCCCTGTACACCCCTGTATGGCTGGGTTTTTCATCACAGCTTATTTACTGTATTTTCTGCCCTATACGCCGGGGTCGTTTTATAAGCCGGTATACGGCGTGCTGAAACTAAAGAGGACCTTTCACTGATCCAACGATTGTTAGATACTGACATGTACCAGTATGTGTAGAGCGGCGCCCAGGGCAGAAGAGGATGTCTCCTCCCAGGTGCGAGATTAGCTGTAATTAGCATAAGGTGCAGGCGCCGGGAATCGGGGCTACAGTAGGCGAACGGAGCGGCGCCCAGGGATAATAGTAAGTGCAGGGAGATCCCTGGGCACCGCTCTACACATACATATCGTTGGACCAGTGAAAGGTCCTCTTTACTTCCCAGCCGGTCTGGAGGAGCTGTCCTTCTCCAGCTTCAGGGACAGGCGCCCTCTAGCTGAGCCACCGTGCACTGCATCCCGGCCAGTCGCTCCTGAAGCAGCCCCCAACAGGGAGGGTGGGCAGGCAGGGAGAGCTGACCCACCCAATTTTTATTTGGTGTGCGCTGGAAGAGGGGTTATACGGCGAGTATAGCCCAAACCCCGTATTTTAACAGGAAGAATAGGGGGTCGTCTTATATGCCAGACTCCTCTGCCCCCCTAAGACCCCTCTGCCCCCTTAAGACCCCATTGCGCCTTATCCTCCTTAAAGATCCTTCTATCCCCCCCCCCCAACTTCCTTTGTTCTCCCCCCAGACAGCTCTGCTTCCTTCAGACTCCTCGGTCCTCTCCATGGCCCATCTGCCCCTTACCCTCCCTAAAGATCCTTCTATTCCCCTCTGTTCTGCCGCCAGGCCTCTCCATCCTCCCTCCAAACCCACTGCCCACCTCTATCCTCACTCCAGACCCCTATGCCCCCTCAAACCCCTCTGCCCCTTGTACTCCCTGACGGCTCTTCTATTCCACTTGTCTTCCATCTGAGCCCCTCTATTCTTCATCTATGTTCTGCCCACCTCTTTCCTCTCCCCAGACTCCAAACCCACCTTCCATACTGCTGTGCCCACTTCGGTCCCCTATGTCTTACTCCCTCAAGACTCTCCTGTCTCTTCCAAACTCCTTTGCTACCTCCAGACCCCTCTGTCTCCCTGTCCTCCCCACAGAACTGTCTATTCTACCTAGTCCTCCCTCCAGACCCCTTTATCCCCTCTGTCCTCCCCCCAGACCCCTCTGTCTCCCTGTCCTCCCTACAGAACTGTCTATTCTACCTAGTCCTCCCTACAGACCCCTTTATCCCCTCTGTCCTCCCCCCAGACCCCTCTGTCTCCCTGTCCTCCCTACAGAACTGTCTATTCTACCTAGTCCTCCCTCCAGACCCCTTTATCCCCTCTGTCCTCCCTCAAGACCCCTCTGTCTCCCTGTCCTCCCTACAGAACTGTCTATTCTACCTAGTCCTCCCTACAGACCCCTTTATCCCCTCTGTCCTCCCCCCAGACCCCTCTGTCTCCTGTCCTCCCTACAGAACTGTCTATTCTACCTAGTCCTCCTCCAGACCCCTTTATCCCTCTGTCCTCCCTCAAGACCCCTCTGTCTCCTGTCCTCCCTACAGAACTGTCTATTCTACCTAGTCCTCCCTCCAGACCCCTTTATCCCCTCTGTCCTCCCTCAGACCCTCTGTCTCCCTGTCCTCCCTACAGAACTGTCTATTCTACCTAGTCCTCCCTCCAGACCCCTTTATCCCCTCTGTCCTCCCCCCAGACCCCTCTGTCTCCCTGTCCTCCCTGCAGAACTGTCTATTCTACCTAGTCCTCCCTCCAGACCCCTTTTTCCCCTCTGTCCTCCCTCCAGACCCCACTGTACTGCCTCCAAACCACTTTTTCCACCTCTGTCCTCCACCCTGATCCCTCTGTCATGCTTCTACGTCCTGAGCCCCCCTCCTTTCCCCTATGCCCCCTACTTACCATTCTGCCCACATAAGACCCTTTAAGTTCCTCCTCCAGACAACTCTTCCTCCTAATACACTTATGTTCTCCCCCCTCCAGGCCTCTCTGTGCCCTCCAGATTATTCTGTCCTCTCCAGGCTCCCCTGTCCCCCTTCATACCCCTTCACCCAACCCCTATATGCCCCACGTCAGAGGCCTTTTCCCCTACTTCAGACCCATTTGTCCCCTTCTGACTGGTAATTCCCCTCCAGGCTCTTCTGTTTGTCCCAGGGGCCCCAGCTCCCCTCTATCTCCTCTGCCATCCCTTCTTTTCTGTATCCAGAACCCTCTGCTCACCGTTCTCCCTCTAGACACTTCTGCTCATGTCTATCCTCCCTGCAGTCCCCTATGCTCCCCTTTGTCTTCAGATCCCCTGCTCTGTCTATCCTCCCACCAAATCCCTTTGCCCCTACCTTTCATCCAAACACATCTGTTCCCTCTGTCCTCCCTCCAGACTCCTCAGCCCCTCTCTGCCCTCCATCCAGATTGTACGCCCCTCAAGATTTCTCTGTCCCATCTTCCAGACCACTCTGTCAATTCCAGATCCCGCAGTTCCCCCCAACAGATACTTCTGGACCTCTCTATGCCCCCCAGGGCCCTATGCCCCCTGTACCCTTTGTACCCCTCAGACTCATCTGTTCCCTCAGACGCTTCTGTTTCTCTAGATTTCTCTGTCCTATCTGGACCCTGCACAGACTAGATTCCCTCACTGCCTGCCCGTATGACATCACCGGCCAGACATGGACTAAGCTGCTGTGTGCCCCCCGTGACATCACCGTCCAATGACAAATGAACCTGCTGCATAGATCGTGTGACCTCACTGCCCTCACCTTGTGACATCACTGTCCCTTCACAGCCTGACCTGGTACACAGAGTATGTGATGTCGCCGCCCGCCGCCTCTGACATCATGAAATCCAAGCCTAACCCCCCGTATAGACTGTGTGACCTCACTGCCTATCCCTCGTGACATCATTGTCCAGTGACAGACTGATCTCCTGCACGGACTGTGTGAGACCTACTACACAGACCGTGTGACCTCACTGCCTTCATCTGTGACATCACCACCCAATCCCAGGCTGCGCTGTGGGGGCTGATGATGGTGATTGGTCACCCAGTGCTAGTGGGGAGGAGAGGGGCTGCAGTTTCCCTTTGTCCATTGGGACAATCATCTGTGTTTTTAGAAAGTGCAGAGTCTTTTTCTCTTTGACCCTTTCCTTTATGATCAGTCCTCAGTGCCCACCGCTTGGCCACTCTCCTGACTTTAGTAGAGTACAGTAACCCTTTCAGTGCTGGGGGCGGTTTCGCTGCGCAGCAAGTACACAGGAACAGGAGTAATGAGACACTGCCAGAAATCCTCCTGTAACTATATCCCAGGCAGAAAGTGGCAGATTCCGCTCCCCCTCCCCCCCGCGCAGGAAACATGCTGCCTTTGATGAGGGCAGTGGGGTGAGGACGGGCCCAGCCAGTGCTCCATACAGAGAGGTACAAGGCTCAGCCTGGCTGACAGAGGATGCTCCCTGCAGATAGGAGGACCGCTGACATGGGGCCCCTGCAGCCTCTTCATGGGTAGGTAACCTTTCATCATACATATATATATATCCATGATTATTATTATTATTAAAGCGCCATTCATTCCATAGCGCTGTACGTATGATAAGCGGTGCACATACATAATACAGGCAATTGCACTAAGCATGAACAAGACGAGTTGGTACAGAAGGAGATGTGTATATCCGGGCACCAGTGATGTCATTGAGTTCATAAGTATCCAGCCCTAATGTCTAAGGGTACATTCACACTAGCGTTAACGCTTTCCGGTATTGAGTTCCGTCCTAGGGGCTCAGTGCCGGAAAAAACTGATCAGTTTTGTCCCAATGCATTCTGAATGGAAAGCAATCCGTTCAGTATGCATCAGGATGTCTTCAGTTCAGTCACTCTTACAGTATTTGGACGGAGAAAATACCGCAGCTTGCTGCAGTATTTTCTCCAGCCAAAATTCCGGAACACTTGCCTGAAGGCCGGATCCTGCATTAATTTCCATTGAAATGTATTGATGTCAGGATCCGCTATCAAGTGTTCCGGTAAAAGTTCCGGAAGTTTCCAGGTCTAATAAATACCGTATCCGTTTTTCCAGATGACGCCGGAAAAACGGATCCGGTATTGCAATGCATTTGTCAGACCGATCAGGATCCTGATCAGTCTGCAAATGACATGCGTTGGCATACAGATAACCTGATCAGGCAACGGAACTGCCTGCCGGAATCAAACAACGCAAGTGTGAAAGTAGCCTAACAAACAATCCCCAGCAGCAGAAGGATCACGCCCCTGACAGGTGAGTACAAGACAGATTTCAGGAGTAAACTCTGCTGACCATAAGAGCTCAAGTCTGCAGGAAAGAGGACCCCACTGACCATAAGAGCTTTCACCCTACAAGAGAGAGTACCCACTGACCATAAGAGCTTACACCCTACAAGAGAGAGTACCCACTGACCATAAGAGCTTACACCCTACAAGAGAGAGTACCCACTGACCATAAGAGCTTACACCCTATAAGAGAGAGTACCCACTGACCATAAGAGCTTACACCCTACAGAAGAGAGTACCCACTGACCATAAGAGCATACACCCTACAGGAGAGAGTACCCACTGATGAAAGGAGATTACACCCTATAAGAGAGAGTACCCACTGACCATAAGAGCTTACACCCTATAAGAGAGAGTACCCACTGACCATAAGAGCTACACCCTACAGAAGAGAGTACCCACTGACCATAAGAGCATACACCCTACAGGAGAGAGTACCCACTGATGAAAGGAGATTACACCCTACAGGAGAGAGGACCCACTGATGAAAGGAGATTACACCCTACAGGAGAGAGACCCCTGCTGACCATAAGAGTTTACTCTCTAAAGGATAGAGGACCCCACTGACCATAAGAGCTTACACTCTACAGAAGAGAGTACCCACTGATGAAAGGAGATTACACTCTACAGGATAGAAGACCCCTCTGACCATAATAGTTTACAATCTGCAGGAAAGAGAACCCCACTGACCATAAAAGCTTACACTCTACAAGAGAGATGATCCCACTGACCATAAGAGTTTACCCTCTACTGAAGAGAGAGGGCATCCATGACTATAAGGACCCCACTGACCAAAGGAGATTACACTCTCCAAGAGAAGACCCCACTAACCATAAGAGATTAGACTCTACAGGAAAGAAAACCCTACTGACCATAATAGCTTGCACTCTATAAGAGAGAAGACCTCACTAACCATAAGAGCTTACACAACTTACAGGAGAGAGGACTCTGCTGACCATAAGAGCTTACACAACTTACAGGAGAGAGGACTCTGCTGACCATAAGAGCTTACACTGTATTAGAGAGAGGACCCTACCAGCTTACACTCTACAGGAGAGAGAACCCCACTGACCATAAGAGCTTACACTCTACAGGAGAGAGAACCCCACTGACCATAAGAGCTTAGACTCTACAGGAGTGAGGACCTAAATTACCATAGGAGCGGTGTTACTCCTTAATGGGTAACCAATTCAAGAAAAGAAAAATCTGGCCTGAAATTTTTCAGAGATAAATGCAATACCATGACAGGGTCATTCATATCCAACCCCCTGAGCCCCTACCTGATGATATCTTGACAGAGTTCTGCTTGTTCTTACAAAAGACCAGGAGGAAGAGACAGTAGATGTGTACCCAAACACTGCTGAGATCCATTAACTCCTGTATGTAGCCACATTGTGCCCTGCCTATGCCTGTCCTCAGCCTGCCCTCTAGTGTTAGTAGTACTACTGTCGGGACCCTGAACCTTATACATAGCGGCATATTACCACATCATACATAGCTGCGTACCACTCCTAGGAGATTCCAGGCCATGACACAGATACACTCCCTAGATAATGAATTCTACTACTAATGGACCCCGAAACATGTGACGGATACACTCCTCAGATATTGAAGTATACTACTACCAGACACCGGGACACAGCACAGATTCACTCCTCAGATACAGAAGTGTATTACTACCATACCCCAGGACATGGCACAAATACACTGCTCAGATGTAGAATTGTACTACTACTATACCCAGGACAAGGCACAGATACACTCCTCAGATATAGAAGTATACTACTACCATACCCCAGGACATGGCACTCAGGACATGGCACTTAGATGTAGAAGTATACTACTACCAGACCCCAGGACACAGTACAGATACACTCCTCAGATGTAGTAGGAGTATATTATTACCATACCACAGGATAAGGCACATATACACT
Source organism: Bufotes viridis (assembly GCA_033119425.1). NCBI lineage: Eukaryota > Metazoa > Chordata > Amphibia > Anura > Bufonidae > Bufotes > Bufotes viridis. The sequence continues at coordinate 32,182 of JAKVIS010001391.1, forward strand.
GCTCAGATATAGAAGTGTTCGACTACCATATTCCAGGACATGGCACAGATACACTCCTCAGATGTAGAAGTGTACTACTACTATACCCAGGACATGGCACAGATACACTCCTCAGATATAGAAGTATACTACTACCAGACCCCAGCACATGGCACAGATACACTGCTCAGATATAGAAGTATACGACTACCATACCCCAGAACATGGCACAGATACACTCCCCAGATGTAGAATTGTACTACTACTATACCCAGGACATGGCACAGATACACTCCTCAGATATAGAAGTATACTACTACTATACCCAGGACATGGCACAGATACACCCCTCAGATATAGAAGTATTCTACTACCATACTCCAGCACATGGCACAGATACACTCCTCAGATATAGAAGTATACTACTACCAGACCCCAGCACATGGCACAGATACACTGCTCAGATATAGAAGTATACGACTACCATACCCCAGAACATGGCACAGATACACTCCCCAGATGTAGAATTGTACTACTACTATACCCAGGACATGGCACAGATACACTCCTCAGATATAGAAGTATACTACTACTATACCCAGGACATGGCACAGATACACCCCTCAGATATAGAAGTATTCTACTACCATACTCCAGGACATGGCACAGATACACTCCTCAGATGTAGAAGTATTCTACTACCATACCCCAGGACATGGCACAGATAAACTGCTCAGATGTAGAAGTGTATTACTACCAGACCCTAGGACACAGCACAGATACACTCCTCAGATGTAGGAGTATACTATTACCATACGGATAAGGCACATATACACTGCTCAGATGTAGAAGCGTTCGACTACCATACTCCAGGACATGGCACATATACACTCCTCAGATATAGAAGTATACTACTACCATACCCCAGCACATGGTACAGATACACTGCTCAGATATAGAAGTATACGACTACCATACCCCAGAACATGGCACAGATACACTCTCCAGATGTAGAAGTGTAGTACTACCATACCCCAGGACAAGGCACAGATACACTCCTCAGATACTGAAGTGTACTACTATCGATCCTGCGGGCAGACACTATTCTATATCCAGTGAAAATGCTATAAATCTCCCCTTAACCAGTGGAGCATAGGTACCAGTGATTTTGAGGTGTTGCACATTTCTGAAGCATTGGCTCAGGGGCTTCATAAATATGGTGCTCAGACATGGTGGCGAACTTTTCAATGTTAATGCATGGATACACGGAGTGTCGGACTGGGATGCCTAGGGCCCACCAGTAAAATTTATTTTGGGGGCCCACCGTACGGATACATTCAAGTATTACCTGCTCACACAGCAGCAAGATGCTACCAGATGATTGAATATGGGGGTCCCTGCAGCAACTTTGAGAAGGTAGGTCCTGGGGAGAAGAGGACACTGGCGGCTTTCCTCTATACCTAGAAGTCATTTCAGCGCTGATCGTGTCTACAATAATAAACTGGGGAGTTTCTTTAATAATCTATCAAGTTTTTTATATGAACATAGGCCGGTGGAGGAGCTGGGCATTGAATATATGTATGTAGTACAGTAAGTCTGCTGTGTTATGTGCTTCTTGTGCAGGGGGTGGGAGACTAGGGGCCCACCTTGCTCAGGGGCCCACTGGGGGATTCACCTGTAACCCTGTGGGCCAGTCCGAGCCTGGATACACGTCCAGGTGATACCCCACGTTATCATTCTGCTCCCCTTTTGACAATTTATACCCTCCTCATCAGTCCAGAACTGCATTTTATTCACCAAGTGCAGAAATAGTGGGGTGTCGTATGTGGGGGTACACTTACATCATCCTCCCCTCCAGTTACTGTAATCATTGTGTCTCTGCAGTTGACGTCACTGCAGCCGCCGGTTGCACTTTTACACCACAAGGATGGAGAATGAGCCCCCAAACACCGCCACACCCTGCAGCAGCAGCAGTCGCCCAGTGAACCCCTCAGGACCGGCATACAGCGGGATCCCAGACCGCCAGACAGTACAGGTACCGATGATACTTCAACTGCTCAGCAATTATTTAATTTATTCATTTATATACCACTAACATAGTATGCAGCGGCGCTGTGCATTCACACTGTGACATGCAGTATGGGGGGGGGGGGGGCCACTTTGCAGCAGGGTCCAGGGGCTTCTTATTGATCGAGCATAGTGTCATGTGACCCTGGTGGTGAATTCCTGGAGGAATGGTCACTGGTAGCACATGGACCCAGGGTCTCCACCCTCTTTCTCTGCTCTTTGTATGGTCTGTAAGAAGGATGTCAGGAGGGGGCAGAGGTTACTAGTGAGGCACTGCAGCCTCCACATTCATCTGAGGCAGGAGACTAGTGAGGCACTGCACACTTAATACAGTCAGAACTAGGACACTGGATGAAAACTGCCTGCTAACAGGTTAAGTGTAAGTATTTTTACCCTGTAAATACAAGACAGTGTGAAGTCAATGCTGAGTACGTGTCTGCACTGGGATGTGACTGCTCAGTACTTGCCTTTACTGGGTTGTGACGGCTGAGTACTTGCCTGCACTGGGTTGTGACTGCCAAGTACCTAACTGCACTGGGATGTGACTGCTGAGTACCTGCCTGTACTGGGATGTGACTGCTGCGTATCTGCCTGCACTGGGATGTGACTGCTGCGTACCTGCCTGCACTGGGATGTGACTGCTGCGTACCTGCCTGTACTGGGATGTGACTGCTGCGTACCTGCCTGTACTGGGATGTGACTGCTGAGTACCTGCCTGCTAAGGGATGTGTCTGCTTAGTACCTGCCTGCCCCTTGATGTGACTGCTGAGTACCTGACTTCACTGGGATGTGACTGCTGAGTACCTGACTTCACTGGGATGTGACTGCTGAGTACCTGACTTCACTGGGATGTGTCTGCTGAGTACCTGCCTTCACTGGGATGTGTCTGCTGCGTACCTGCCTGCACTGGGATGTGACTGCTGAGTACCTGCCTGGTACCTGCCTGCACTGGGATGTGACTGCTGCGTACCCGCCTGCACTGGGATGTGTCTGCTGCGTACCTGCCTGCACTGGGATGTGACTGCTGCGTACCTGCCTGCTCTGGGATGTGTCTGCTGCATACCTGCCTGCACTGGGATGTGTCTGCTGAGTACCTGCCTGCACTGGGATGTGTCTGCTGCGTACCTGCTTGCTCTGGGATGTGACTGCTGCTTACCTGCCTGCACGGGGATGTGACTGCTGCGTACCTGCCTGTACTGGGATGTGACTGCTGCGTACCTGCCTGCACTGGGATGTGACTGCTGAGTACCTGCCTGCACTGGGATGTGACTGCTGAGTACCTGCCTGCCCTTTGTTGTGACTGCTGAGTACC
>JAKVIS010001392.1:0-34837 GCA_033119425.1 Bufotes viridis
ACGCCAGAGATGGAGAACAAAATACAAAATGTGCCAAAAAATTTTCCCTCACATATAAGATATATGACCGGCAGGGGAATGAAATAGTTAACGTGCCTAAACAACATTACATATATCAAGTCATATGGACCAGAATAAGAACATAGGCACTTCAAATCAATGTGTCAATAACAATGATAAATACAAGAGTACTGACTAGAAAAAGTATGATAACTTCCCTTGTCTAGATCAGCGGTGTGATGAAGACGCTAGCCAGAGTGCATGTGTGGGCTGCATCTTGATGCCTCGGTGCCAAGGGCTGGTCTTTCCTGTTGTTAGGGCCGGTGGTAGACGCCGGCCGCCGCTCACCTTTAATACCGCGCGCACCTCAGCGTGCATTTCCGGTCACGTGATCACAAGCGATCACTTGAGCGACCGGAGGTGATGTAATCGCCGGAGCGCTGCGTTCCACAGATGCTCCTCGTGCGTTCCACGTCTCTGCACATGTCTACTGACTTAAGGGCGGTGAGGTTAGCTTGCATTCCACAGACGCTACATATGCGTTCCACCTGATTCAAACCACACAGTAAGGGAGGAGTGTAAAAATGTAGGTGGTTCGAATTAGATATTTTGTTTACTCTTAGATTCAGGAGGTACATTGTCTTAGAGCAACATAATTAAGGGGATAAATATATATCCACACAAATCCTTTATATAGGAATATATAGATGGGGGCAGAGTATGTGTCAAGGTGTCTGGAACACACAAAGCATGCGTGTCCTCAGGCACCGTGAGCAGTCCAGCAGATTGCGCAGTCCTGCCGCCTCCCAACTTAGATATAACAGAGCACAAAGACCCGTCACTTAAATGAAGCATGTATAATCAATGTGTTCATTGAGTCCCAGAGGGGCCCGGGTTCCCAACTTATACGTCCAACGCGCTTCCTTCTGTTTTAAAATTTGATCTATATTCCCTCCTCTAATTGAGGGTCGCACAACTTCTATGGCAGAGAAAGAGATATCAGTTTTCTCATCTCTATGTTCAAGACGGATATATTTAGGAATGGGTTTGTCCCGTTTACGGCTATTCTGTTTGTAGGCAGGGCCCATAGTGTGCAGTGGACACAATAGAGAAACAGTAATATTGTAAAAGAGATCGGCACTCTTATCTGGACATATATAGAAAGAAGGAGGAAGGTCTATATGTACAGATCACTGAAATGACTACTTTAATTCAAGCTCCTTAAAATCCCTTCAAAATACAAGGTGATATGTTGCTCACAAAATAAATCAATATAAAATCAATGTAAAATCAATCAATAAAAGGTAGAAATGTACAATTCACAAAAAGCCCATTTCACTTATCAAATTATGATAATAGAATCCACATCTATTCCGCATAACAGTTTATGTAAAAAGAGGGGAACCCGCTTTAGGTGGTACTGTCACTGATCATAGTGCCATTTTGCATGCAAGGGTCTCCGTTTTAAATATTGCTGTCATCGATAAAGATACAGATACACGGAGCGCTCCATTGACTTGTCCATAGGAAGGACCGAATACGCTGGACCCAGCGCGCGGCAGAGGAGAAGGAACAGATCATCTCCACCACGGCTAACGGACAGCATCCCAGTGCACGATACTCACAGGAACGCCGACCGGGGTAAGATCCCTCTTACCGCCTCTGGCACATTGGACGCCGCGGCCAAAGCTAGAGGTTAATCCCCCAACAGAAGGAAGGTAACGATTCTGCCTGTGAGCGTGCATGAGAGGGATCACAAGCTAGACAGATACCGTATGCATGACAACCTCAGATTATACCACTGCGCGCACACTTGTGTATCTGCTTCTCCAGCATACATATATACTTATAACCATTGAACCCACCAAATATACTGGGCTATACACATCACTTTCCATACTGAGACACTTGGAGTCTGTTGGAACTAAGAGGACTATGTATTTATCTATTGTTTGACCGCTATATAATATATATTAACGGAGGATTTGGACAATAAATTAAGAGGGACCGATACCAAAATATACCAACTGTTACATGAGACACGGTACCTTATTGATTACAGAAATATTTAAAACGGAGACCCTTGCATGCAAAATGGCACTATGATCAATGACAGTACCACCTAAAGCGGGTTCCCCTCTTTTGACATAAACTGTTATGCGGAATAGATATGGATTCTATTATCATAATTTGCTAAATGAAATAGGCTTTTTGTGAATTGTACATTTCTACCTTTTGATTTGATTTTATATTGATTTATTTTGTGAGCAACATATCACCTTGTATTTTGAAGGGATTTTTAGGAGCTTGAAATAAAGTAGTCATTTCAGTGATCTGTACATATAGACCTTCCTCCTTCTTTCTATATATGTCCAGATAAGAGTGCCGATCTCTTTTACAATATTACTAATTGCGGTTGACTTATTGGCAACTGTGTCTCATCATCAATATTCCCCTCGTGAAACACTAATTGCCTTTCCCCACCGTGATCTTCTTCTGAATGTGAATGCTCAGTAGTTTGGGAATTAGGGCACAAGATCTCCTCATGTTCCTCTTCAAGCGGGCTTGGCGAGAGGCCCAATTTAAGGAATTAGCTATGAAAAGAGCTCCTCTGAATATCAGAGTGCTGAATCACTTGTTTGTCAAGACTCTCCATGGTGGAAGGAAGGAGGATCAGGGTGAGGATTCTGTTGACCAGACTCTTAGCTACTGAGACTGGACTTAGTAGAAGACAGGATGGTGCTTAACCAACTGGAAGCATTATCAGCTACAATCCAACCAACCACCTGGTCGCACTGGTCTGACTTTGAGAGTGGTGTCCTGCGCCGCCCTGCAAACTGGGACATGAAGCTAGGTTTCGAGAATGAGTGTGTTTCTTGTGTTCTGGCAGCACGCACAGTTTCACTGTCCCTTACTGCTCGTCTTCCGCATATTAAATGGTATATATGCTTGCAAGTATGTCACATGTACAGTAGCGCAGGTTTTGTAAGTGTATGCGCAAATAAAATGCACAGAATGTCACAGATATTTTTAGGATACGCACAAGTTATACAGGAGGTATAGAGCAAGTAATGTCGCTGTCACCACCAGCTAATAAAAAATGACACTGAATGAATGTCACTGATATTTAGGATGCGCACACGTTATACAGGAGGTATAGCGCAAGTAATGTCGCTGTCACCACCAGCTAATAAAAAATGACACTGAATGAATGTCACTTATATTTAGGATGCGCACACGTTATACAGGAGGTATAGCGCAAGTAATGTCGCTGTCACCACCGGCTAATAAAAAATTACACTGAATGAATGTCACTGATATTTAGGATGCGCACACTTTATACCGGAGGTATAGCACAAGTAATGTTGCTGTCACCACCGGCTAATATAAAATTACACTGAATGAATGTCACTGATATTTAGGAGGAGCACAAGTTAGGCCCCATTCACACGTCCGTGGTGTGTTGCGGATCCGCAAATTGCGGATCCGCAACACACCTGGCCGGCACCCCCCATAGAAATGCCTATTCTTGTCCGCAAACTGCTGACAAGAATAGGACATGTTCTACCTTTGCGGAGCTGCGGACCGGAAGTTCGGGGCCGAAACCCAGAAGTTCGGGGCCGCGCTCCGCAAATGCGGTAGCGGCGAGCACATAGTGTGCTCTATGCTTCATGTCCGGCCCCATTGAGAATGAATGGGTCCGCATCCGTTCCGCAGAATTGCAGAACGGATGCGGACCCATTTGCGGACGTGTGAATGGGGCCTTATACAGGAGGTATAGCGCAAGTAATGTTGCTGTCACCACTGGCTAATAAAAAATTACAGTAAATGAATGTCGCTGATATTTAGGATGTGCACACGTTATACCAGAGGTATAGGGCAAGTCATTTTACAGTCACCACGGGCTAATAAAAAATTACACTGAATGATTGTCACTGATATTTAGGATGCGCACACATTATACAGTATGTATAGTGCAAGTGATGTCACTGTCTCCACCGGCTACTAAAAAATTACACTGACTGAATGTCACTGATATTTAGGATGCGCACACGTTATACAGGAGGTATAGCGAAAGTAATGTCGCTGTCACCACTGGCTAATAAAAAATTACACTGAATGAATGTCACTGATATTTAGGATGCGCACACGTTATACAGGAGGTATAGCGCAAGTAATGTCGCTGTCACCACCGGCTAATAAAAAATTACACTGAATGAATGTCACTGATATTTAGGATGCGCACACTTTATACCGGAGGTATAGCACAAGTAATGTCACTGTCACCACCGGCTAATATAAAATTACACTGAATGAATGTCACTGATATTTAGGAGGAGCACAAGTTAGGCCCCATTCACACGTCCGTGGTGTGTTGCGGATCCGCAAATTGCGGATCCGCAACACACCTGGCTGGCACCCCCCATAGAAATGCCTATTCTTGTCCGCAAACTGCTGACAAGAATAGGACATGTTCTACCTTTGCGGAGCCGCGGACCGGAAGTTCGGGGCCGAAACCCAGAAGTTCGGGGCCGTGCTCCGCAAATGCGGGAGTGGCGAGCACATAGTGTGCTCTATGCTTCACGTCCAGCCCCATTGAGAATGAATGGGTCCGCATCCGTTCCGCAGAATTGCAGAACGGATGCGGACCCATTTGCGGACGTGTGAATGGGGCCTTATACAGGAGGTATAGCGCAAGTAATGTTGCTGTCACCATTGGCTAATAAAAAATTACAGTAAATGAATTTCGCTGATATTTAGGATGTGCACACGTTATACAGGAGGTATAGCGCAAGTAATGTCGCTGTCACCACTGGCTAATATAAAATTACATTGAATGAATGTCACTGATATTTAGGATGCACACACGTTATACCAGAGGTATAGGGCAAGTAATTTTACAGTCACCACGGGCTAATAAAAAATTACACTGAATGATTGTCACTGATATTTAGGATGCGCACACATTATACAGTATGTATAGTGCAAGTGATGTCACTGTCTCCACCGGCTACTAAAAAATTACACTGACTGAATGTCACTGATATTTAGGATGCGCACACGTTATACAGGAGGTATAGCGAAAGTAATGTCGCTGTCACCACTGGCTAATAAAAAATTACACTGAATGAATGTCACTGATATTTAGGATGCGCACACGTTATACAGGAGGTATAGCGCAAGTAATGTCACTGTCACCACCGGCTAATAAAAAATGACACTGAATGAATATCACTGATATTGAGGATGCGCACATGTTATACCGGAGCTATAGCGCAAGTAATTTTACAGTCACCACGGGCTAATAAAAAATTACACTGAATGATTGTCACTGATATTTAGGATGCGCACACATTATACAGTCTGTATAGCTCAAGTGATGTCGCTATCACCACTGGCTACTAAAAAATGACACAGAATGAATGTCACTGATATTGAGGATGCGCACACGTTATATAGGAGCTATAGCTTAAGTAATGTCGCTGTCACCCCCGGCTAATAAAAAATTACACTGGATGATTTTTACTGATAGTTAGGATGCGCACACATTATACAGTATGTATATCTCAAGTGATGTCGCTATCACCACCGGCTACTAAAAAATTACACAGAATGAATGTCACTGATATTGAGGATGCGCACACGTTATACAGGAGATGTAGCACTGGTAATGTAACTGTCCGCAGCGGACACCGTCTACAGAAAAAGTACACTGGATGTCACAGATATTTTTAGGCTGCGCACACGTTACACAGGAGATGTAGCACAGATAATGTCGCTGTCATCAGTGGTGAAAAAAATTACACTGAATGTCACTGATATTTCGGATAAGCAAACGTTATACAGGAGATATTGCGCAGGTAATGTAAATGTCAGCAGCGGACACCGTCTATGGAAAAAGTACTGGATGTCACAGATATTTTTAGGTTGCGCACACGTTAGACAGGAGAGGTAGCACAGATAATGTCGCTGTCTGCATGCTGTCAGATACAACTATAGTCTTTAAAAGGACTTTTGGATCTCTAACAAGTTTTTGTAATTTAGTGCAGGTTGCGCTAAAATATATATTTCTGCCACACACAATAGTCCTTAAAAAGACTTTTGGGTCTCTAAAAAGTTTTAGCAATTTAGCGCAAGTTGCACTAAAAATATATATAGCTGCCACACACAATAGTCATTAAAAGGACTTTTGGGTCTATAACAAGTATAAAAACGAAAATATTCCTATTTCACTCTCTACACTATCTCTCCCTTCTACTCTCCAGCCCTTTCTTGACTAGGATTGAGCCAAACACGTGTTATCGGGTGCTATATAGCACCCGATGACACGTTCCGGCCAGCCAATCACTGTAATGCCAGCAGCCAACATGGCCATGGCACTACATTGAATGGCAGTACTTACCTGCACATTTATTAGCTGCGTAGGGAACGTGCAGGGAGGAGACACGAGCATCGCGCTCAAGCCCACACAGTATTCGGCCGAACACCATAATGTGCCGAGCATCGCGATGCTTGAGCCGAACTAGTGTTTGGCCGAGCATGCTTGCCTTACACTATCCATTACCTTTTTCTAGATATCATGACAGTCAGCTATATCAAGCTTCTAATTAAAAATTTTACAATTAAATTTTCCTGTGGAATGAATTTCTCATTCAGTTCACCTTGTCATGTTCACATTACTGGTTTATTATGCACATGTGAACTTAGGTTCTGAATTAGACAGTTAATATATCACCTTTTCTCAGCAATTTGTTTCTCTATTATACAACTAATTTCTTCCAAAGTACTAATGATTCATACCAGCGCTGCACACCACACCTCTACATGTTATTCATTTATTTAGATTACTCTGACTCAGGTAAAGGTAAATTCACTTAAAATAACATTATTCTATTTGTTTAGTAGCAAATACATTTCCTATTACAGTTTCCTGAATATCGTAATGATTTAGAGCTTAGGAGTAAGATTTAAAATGTTACATGTATTACTAATACTAATAGTATATTAGTAGTAATTAATGCATTGTATCTTCACAGATAGGTTCACACATTGCAGCTTTTTAAAAGATGTTTGCACTTCATCTGCTCGATTCACTTTTATGAAAGTTCTAAAAACAGTTATGAAATGTGCATGCTTGGAGTTGTAGGCTGTGTAAGTTCCTGTTTTGCTAAATTTTTAATTACATTCAATTTCAAAACTGTAAAATATTTTTCGTGGGACAACCCCTTTCAATAAGCCTCACTAACTCAGTGAAGTGACGTGTACTGTCCTTTACATCATCTATGCACTGCGCACATGCCATAATGCAGCTAAACTGTTCTCATAACTCTTCTCCAGTAATTTAAAGCATACGTTTTATTACGACTTCTTTTCACACAATGCTAAAACGCTGTTTTGTGTGAGGCATATTTAGAAGACTAAACCCCCACAGTATAATGACATGATAGTGGGTTAACATTGACAATGTTGTAGAGAACATGAATTTACTTTATGGTCTGTTAGGGACTTAGGGGTCTCAGTCTTCTACATGAATAAAGAACTGCCATGGAATATAGAACAGTAAATTGCGCTAAATAATAGAAGATCTGATTTTCTTTAAAATTTGTTAAAATTTATCTACTCTGGATAATTCCTTTTTATTGAAAGGATCTCTGACAAGAAGCTTATTACAGGGCATCTCAATGTTGGGAGTCTCAGTGAACAGCTGTAATCGCCAGTTGAATTTGCAGTTTCACCTCCAATTGTTATCACTGGGGTGTCCATGTTATACCCATGTCTCAGGTCAAAAAGAAAATGTTCTTTGCATGGATAAAAAATAATAGTTGTGCTATAATTGGTTGCCATCAGCAACAATGAAGCCAGGTAGCTATTTTTGATAAATTAGGCATGTCAAGATCGTGGACTTAGATTCAGGAGGGGAGCCTGCAGGGTCACACTGGATCTCCCTCTATCAGCACACCATCATCTGAAACTAATCAATCTTTGCTGCTACCACTCGTCAGATCAGGCTGACAAGACACCTTGAATGAAATAACAGCTAAGTACTCTCTACAACTGCTAGCATTCACAGAGTTAAAAAACCAATCTAGGTAACACTTCTAATGTCATGGAATCGTTAGAACACAAGAAGGCTCTTATTAAAGGGGTTGTCCGGGTTCAGAGCTATTTTCACCCAGGCAGCCCCCCTGACGGAGCATTTCATGCTCCGATGCTCTCCTTTGCCCTGCGCTGAATCATTTAGAAGATCTGGTGACGTCCTGGGCTCTCCTTAGGGCTGCCAGGTGGAAGATTTCACCCAGCAGTGTATTATTGTAAATAAAAAAGCCCTTGCCTTCCGTGATCCAGCGCAGGGCAAGAGAGCTCATCGGAGCATGATATGCGCTGATGCTAACATCAGGGGGGCTGCCTGCGTTAAAATATGGGTATGTGTAGGTTCAGATCTGAACCCGGACAACCCCTTTAAAGTGAAATTTTAATATAAAAAAAGGACAGTGCGTACAAACAATGGTTTTATCATAGAAAATATAACATACAATATACAGACATATACATACAGTGCAAAATAATAGTTTGTAAAATTAAAAGGAATAAAATAAGAACTTAATACATTACGCAATGGTTAAGTCCGGTTGCCTGGGGAAGAATAAATATCGGTCAGTCCTTCAAACTAGTGATCCCCAAAGAAATGACAGTTTGCCTTTCTCCCTGCATGTGTTAAAAAGGGTCAGTATCATCCTGTTAGCATACAAGGTTTGTATTGTATAAGCAACAACCACTGTATGTCCATTATATTGTATGGTCACTAGATGGCAGTGTTACATTTGTGTAAGTTCCTGTTTTGCTATGTCTTTGAAATAAAAGAGTTTAGTGTTTGTGCAGTTACCGAGCAGAGTTCAGTAAAACCTCACAGAATGTCTGCCTGTCCTTTGTTTAGCCTCAGAAAGTATTTCTAACACATCCCCCCATCACCCCCTCCCCCACCTGTGATGTCAGATGAGGCCAGGGAGTATGGTAATGACCTTTTATGACAGTTTTTACGACCACTAGCTGGAAACCAAGTCTGCCTAAAACTCTTTGTATAAAAATATATTTTCGGGTATTCATCCCAGCCATTTCAGATTACCTCCATCCACTCCATGCTAATTAGAGATGAGTGAATTTTTTAAAAAATCTATTCGGCTGGATTGCCGAATTTTTTGCAAAGATTTGGTGCGATCCAAATTTATTTGCGGCGAAACTCGCTAAAAAAGTATATTTCCTGGCTTCAGAAAGCCTTTATAGTGGTGTAGAACACTGTGCCTTGCAGTAACACCCATAGGGAGTCTGATGTCGTAGTGAAATAATACTGTGAGTCAGTATGACATGCAGATGACAGGTGTCACTCTTAGAATCACTGCATACTTCACTTATTTGGGCAGTCATGGGGCCAAAACTGACCAAATAACTCAAATATGAACTCAGCCTTACAGGTCGATGTTAGCACCAAGAAGAAGCACACTCTTTTTATACCGTCGTCAGCTGATTCCACATAGATGTCTACAGAACCTGTTCTAATAAACACAGAGTGGAGAGGGTGTCAGCAGTACTTTTGTGTTGACATTACTGATTATTTTGCCCTTCCTCTGATCTGTCAGAACAATAACGATTAAAAAAAAGGATCCTATCTGTTGAGCATCTGCCTTCACTCGTCAGCATTTGGTCAGTAATCCATCAGAATTGCTAATGTCAAAAAAACAGGAGTGGATCCGAAACAGAGATGACACGTGAATGAGGAGACCACACAGTGGCCCAATGAGAGAGTCTGGCTGGAGGTGGTGGCAGCATCAGGAGGAGGCCACAGAGTGGCACAATGCCAGAGTGTGGAGGTGGCAGCAGCATCATCAGAAGGCCACAGAGTGGCAAGGTGACATAGTGTGGAGGTGGCAGCAGCATCAGGAGACCACAGAGTGGCAAGGTGGCATAGTGTGGAGGTGACAGCAGCATCAGTAGACCACAGAGTGGCAAGGTGACATAGTGTTGAGGTGGCAGCAGCATCAGGAGACCACAGAGTGGCAAGGTGACATAGGGTGGAGGTGGCAGCAGCATCAGGAGAATACAGAGTGGCAAAAAAACATAGTGAGGAGGTGGCAGCAGGATCAGGAGACCACAGAATGACCCGGTGACAGAGTAGGGAGGTGGGTGGCAATATGAGTAACAGCTGAAGATGGTGGGTGAAAGAAGGAGCACTTGGCATCAGATTTGTGGCATCAGGCAGGTGGCTGCATCAGAATAGTAGCTGAGGCAGGTAGCTGGAAGAAACCAGTCTCTTTTGTGAAAGTGTTGGTTTGGCTCCATGGATGATCTAGTCTGATGCATCAGGCATTGGTGGGTGGAAATCCTTGCTGATCCATGCCTGATTCATCTTGACAAAGGTCAGTCTCTCCACATTTTGGGTGGACAGGCTAGTTCTTCTTGGGGTAACTATGGCCCACGCTGCACCAAACACTCGATCTGATGCCACACTACTGGCCAGACAGGACAGCTTTTATAGGGCAAACTCAGCTAGTTGCGGCCACAAACCCAGTTTGAATGCCCAGTAGTCAAGCAGATCTTCAATGTGGGGTGGCAGGGTGCAGTCCAAGTATGCCACTACCTGCTGGTTCAGGTCCTGCTCCAGGTCTAGCTGCTGCTGGTGGTGAGTAGTTTCTTCACTAGGCAGTGGAAGAAAGCTGCTCATCACAGCGACTCTAGACTCAGGCTGCTGATGATGGAGCTGGAACTGCTCCTACCCCTCCACCATGCCACAGCAGCCATGGCAGAGGAACATGAATGCAGAGGGCTCCCCCGGTCAGACCTGCCCAGGCAAACAAGGTGCAGAACAGCGTGACACCGCCGTGCCCTGCACATGTGGTATTCTGGTGGGGCACTATGAATTGTCCCTGCAGTGGAGGCTGAAGACATGGTGGAGGATGAGCAGGCAGAGGCAGACATTGTCGAAGGACCAACGGCGTGAGAACGTGGAGGCAGAAGCAGCATCACCATGCCAAGTTGCTGGTGTGGCTGGGCAGGAACCACATTTACCCAGTGGGCCGTAAAGCAGATATATTGTCCTTGACCATAGTTACAACAACGGACCAATTTTCCCAAAAAAGGCTGTACCACAAACAAATTTCACCACTGAATGGCTAATCGACATAATTCGGTTCATACAGAATAAAGTCTACAATCACAGATTAATTTTCCCAAAAAAGGATGTTTCATAAATAAATTTCACCAATGAATGGCTAATCGACCTACACCCCAAAAAACTAAACATCACAATTCACCGCAGAACGGCTAATAGAACGTAAGTATCTATCCTGTTCATACACCCTGTTAATGGCTGTAGTACAATGAAACTTCACCGTTGAACTGCTAATTTTTTTATTTTGCCACTAATACACACCAAAAAGGCTGTAATTTTCTCACTTCAACACACAATGGCTAATAAGCCATTTTTCTTTTTCCCCACTAATGCACGCTAAAAAGGGCTTTAGAACATATCCGCTGAACGGCAAATATATATATTTTTTGCCACTAATACATGCCAAAAAGGGCTTTAGAACATATAACTGCACTGCTGAATGGCAAATATATTTTCTTTTTTCCAGTTATACACCCACAAAAGGCTTTAGAACATATAACTGCACCGCTGAACAGAAAATATATTTTTCTTTTGCTACTAATACATGACAAAAAGGGCTTTAGAATATATAACTGCACCGCTGAACAGCAAAGATATTTTTCTTTTGCAACTAATACACGACAAAAAGTGCTTTAAAACATATAACTCCACCACTGAACGGCAAATATATTTTTATTTTTCCACTATTAAATGCCAAAAGGGGCTTTAGAACATATAACTGCACCGGTGAACGGCAAATATATTTTCTTTTTTCCACTTATACACTGCACAAAAGGCTTTAGAATATATATATGCACAGCTGAACGGCAAATATATTTTTCTTCTTTTCATTTTTACACGCCACAAAAGGCTTTAGAACATATAATTGCACCGCTGAACTGCAAATATATTTTTCTTTGGCCACTTATACACTACAAAAAGGGCTTTAGAACTAGTGATGAGCGGCATAGGCAATATTAATTTTCGCGATGTTTCGCGAATTTTTCGCATAATATTCGCAATAATTTCACAAATTCAAGAATTTATGATCTCCAGTCATTATTTTCGCTATTGCGCAAATCAGCACTAATGATGCACATATTTTTTGCGCAGTACATGCAACTTCACATTTTATCAGGTCTGAGTAGATATTACTGATTGGTGCACTAAGTATTGTTGTGACATCACAGCACTATATCTGTAGCATGTATGTATAGACAGCAGAGAAACAGTAATTCCTATCACACTACCTAACACCCTGCACCCAGCTACACTATATCACTATCTAACCTACATTGACTATCTCCTACAAACTATCTGTATAATATATATGAGCTAGCTAACTATCTAATGTAATTGGATAAGGAATAGGAACTGGATGAAAGCACAGTGCACAGCAATGTCACTGCTCTCTCTCAGAACTTCAAAAAAACAGCAGAAAATGGCTGCTGGGGAGTTTCTTGTATAGTAAAGGGGTAGGCAACTTTCCTATTGGTTGCTAGGGATGTTGCTAAGCTCAGACAAAGATATTGCAGCCTTCTCATTGGCCCACAAGCAAGAAAGAAGATTACTGCTGAAAAACAAATCTAGAATATTCGCAATTACGAATATATAGCACTATATTCTACATCTTCGCGAATTCTCGAAGTGCCGATATTCGTGATAAAAATTCGTGATTAGAATATTCACGATCAACACAATTTATAACATGTAACTGCACCGCTGAACGGCAAATATATATTTTATTTTGCCACTATTAAGCGCCAAAAAGGGCTTTAGAACATATAACTGCACCGCTGAACGGCAAATATATTTTACTTTTTTCACTAGTATACAACAAAATGGGCTTTAGAACATATAACTGCACCGCTGAAAGGCAAATATATTCTTCTTTTGACACTAATACACGCGAAAAAAAGGGCTGTAATTTTCACACTTCACCACACAACAGCTAATAAGCCCTTTTTTTCCCACTAATACAAGCCAAAAAATGCTTTAGAACATATAACTGCACCGCACAAGGGCAAATAAGACGTTGAAATATTTCCTTGTAATAAGCCCTGTTAATGGCTGTATCAAACAGCACTTGTACCCCAATAACAAGAACGGTTTGCTGGAATTACAGAGCTGTATAATGCCAATTTGGATCCCCAGTCAGTGCAGCAAGGTGTAATAGGATTGTTCCTATTACCCAGGCTGTAACCTCCCCTACTGAACCCTGTTCTACATAAATTCTGTTAAATTATTCCTCCCTATCTTTTCCCTACACCTTGAAAAATCTTTCTCTGAACTTGTAAATTTTTTTATTAGCACAATTACCTTTTTTATAGCACTGTCCCTAGCGCCTGCTGACGTCTCTCCCTGCACTAAGTACACTGGAAAATGGCAGAATCCAAGATGGCTGAGGCTATTTATAGGGCTCTGACATCACAGGGCAGTCTGGCTGCTGATTGGCTGAATGCATGGCATTATGGGTGATCCCGCCTTCCCAGAGTTCCTTGCTCCATGACCTCACATGTGTAGCAGTCATTTCAGGAAAAAATGAGATTCGTTACCACGAAGCATGAGGAAATTCGGGTTCGGTGGGAATCAAATTTTTCCTGAAAGTTGGATCGAATTCCACTTCGTCAACTTCGATTCGCTAGAGGTGATGACCCCCTACAGGAATGTAAAGGTAGGGGTTGCCTACTCCTAACAATCATTTTAATATCTGGATATCTCTATCACCACAAGGCACAACACTAATGATGCATGTAAATATGGATGACATTTAAAGGGAGGATTCTGGAGGTATCTGTTCCCCATCCTGGCTGGGAGACTGGAACATCAAAAGCATATGGACACCAACACAGGAGGAAAAAATGTCACCCTCTTCGGTGCAGGCTCCCACAGACCATGGAATTATGTTTCTGTTCTACAGTTTATTTGTTATGTCTCAAATACAACTCATTTTGAGGAACAATAGTCCCCTTTCTCAAGTACCAATGTAAATTGCACGTCGCCTCCTGTTACTTGAGAAAGGGAACATTCGTTCCCAGAAACACATAATTCAGTGGTCTGTGGGAGCCTGCGCAGAAAAGGGTGTTATTTTTCTTCTGGATTCGTGTGTGGTCTACATCTTTCTGACAAACTAAAATACATCATATTAAAAATAAATCCTTTTTTAGGTTATGTTCACAGAACAGATTTTGAAAATCCGATAATTCAGTCTTTGTGGGGGTTTTCAGCACATTTTTTTGTTTACTTTAGTTTAAAACTACATTTTCAGCTCATGTTTTTGCTGTGCATCTGCTCCAAAAAGCACGCAGAAAATGCGCAAAAAACATGTGGACATGTACGGAGCTATTTTTGATGCTTTCCATTAATTTCAATGCAGATACGGAAGGCTGTTTTAATGCATTTGTGAGCTGACTTGGAAGAGGAAATGAGCCAAAATCAGCACCGCAATACTCTGTATGAACTGGCCCTTAATATTTTCCTTTTTATCCTGAAGCTGATCATTATTATTATCAGCCATACTTTTTTAATAAGAATGCATTTCTTCGGAGTCAAAGATACAGTCGCAATACAATTTGTCATAAGATTAATTATTAACCAACTCCTTTTCACTGGACTTGAGGCTTGATTGGTTGTTTCATATCTGTCATGAGTAAAGCAAAGATTACATTTTATTTGCGCTACAAAATTAATTTGTTACTTGGGCATGATTGATGGTTTGGCACACATACCTGGTACTAAGAAGTGCTTTCTTTTGTTTTAGGCAAACAAAATATGATACGTGTGTCAGATAATGAGGGTGGAGTCGGCACTTTCCATTCATATGTTTCAACCACGCCTGCCACAGTCAGAGCCTGAACGTGTATTCATCTCTTCATTAGCTGCACAAGACAACCAAGGCCACAATGTTTTCTGGGGGCTATGTAAGTTGCACAATTGATAACATACTGTACGTCTGAATAACATGCCTTTTAGTCTTATCTAATAATCATAATGGGGGGGGGGGTCTTTTAAGAATAGTGTCCTGTGTCCTGTGACACTTTACACATGAATCAGAGGAAAGGCTGTAAAATAGGTCTCTCCACTTGCACAAGTTACACCATTAATTTGAAAATAGAACTGTCATACTCTGATCATACATATATTGCTGACTGTGACTATGTAACCATAACCCCTTTATAAGAATAAAGTATATTATTTGAGTTTTTGGAATTTGGGTTAAATATGGAACGATACAAGTATGGCTGATGTTCCGATTTTTGTGACTTGTTTTCTCTTGCTTGATTAATACACTTTTTTCACTGTATGAGAAGTGCAAATTATATATTTTATTGGTGAGTTATTTTTATACATAATGTCTTGTTTTTAGCATTTTTGTCAACATGGTTAGATCTAAATGTAATTCTTTACATATCCTGTTTATTATGCTGTCTTAGGGCTCATGCACACGGCCGTGTGCTGGCCGTGCCCATGCTGCGGACCGCAAATTGTGGTCTGCAATGCACAGGCACGGACAGTGGGGCCACCACATGCGCATCGCGGAGCCATTCACTTGAAAGGGGTCTGCGATCGGCATCTGATGGTCTGCACCGCAAAAAAAGTTGTGCATGCAAGAGGCCCTAATGCAAAAAAGGAATGCTGGACCCTTTGCAGCCCACCAGCTAAGGCTTCATTCACACTGGCGTTAGGCTTGTCTGGCAGGGGAACAGCCTGCCAAATCAATACTAACGCTTGCACATGTGTGCTGCCAATTGTCCACCCTGGCCTCATTCACTATAATGGGGATGTGCTGGAGATGCAGCCAGACAAAAAACGCTTTTTCTTCTTAGAGGTCTGTGATTGTCCATGTGTTAGGAACTTAAGCTGCCCTTAATGACAACTACAGCCAGTTAGAATGTTATTTTAATGATTCTATGTACAGAGGTATATCATTTTGAGCTCCAACTTCTATAAGGGTGAGGGGAGGAGCAGAAACATGAAAATAAGTGCCGAATAGTGCATATAACTGACAGAAACAGAGCTAAACAGACTCAATTAACTACAAGTTTGTTCAGTTTCCATTCAGAATTCTGTTTTTTTTAACGGACAGAGAAAGTCCTGCTTGCAGGACTTTTTTGTCCGGTCTTTTTGATGAAATCTGTCATGGAGAGCCTCCAATGCACATGTGAACAATCCCTAAGCTATACTATGAAATCATAGATGTACTGTATGTTAGAAATTGTATAGCATGACAACATTTCTAAAATTGATTCCTTTGCAAAAATAAAATAAAAAAATCTATCAATCTAGACACTATGGATAACACCACCAGGCTTTTTCTACAGTGGCTTTTATTATGAGGCCGAATTTGGTTCTGATGTTAAGGACCCTATTTTTTACAATGTCACCCATAACAAAGGGCCTAATTAAAAATGTAACCATGCCTTTATCAATTGTTATCTTTTACCTTTAAATAAAAGACTACTGGATACTTAGTAGCCAATTAGACATTATAAATGTGTTATTATTTATTAAAATTAATGTTATTTATATTAATATTAAATTATTTAATGTTATATTTTGCTCGAGAAAATGAAGATTGTCCCAAGCAAAGCTTACTAGATAATTATATGTACAGTCTATAGGAATCTATTATTAGGAGCTTGTGTATACTTGTGTATTTTTCGTCAGTGAGTTTGTGCCTCAATACTGTAATTAAAAACTTCAATATAAATCAGGCTGCTTAATTTCAGGCTTCTGTGCACACAAATTGTATGAAGGTTTACCCAAAGACTAGGCTGCATTGGAGGATTTTATAGAATAACAAGTAAAAAATTGAATTTTAGTTAAAGTTAGCAGCAACACTTAGGATGCCCATTTACTTTCAGGGTTCGATCAGGTTTTTGATGCCTATTTTAAGCCAAATCCAGGTGTGGATCATAAAGTATGAAGGACAGGTTATACTTCTCTTCTTACTTGAATCCTCTCCTGCTTTTAGCTCCAAAACTGCATCAAAAACCTTAACAAAACCTGATCGAAACCTGAACATGTACTGGCAGCCTAAAGATATGAAATATTTAAAGATAAGTCCTTTTAGTTGGCCATATCAACAGCATACTGTAAGGTAAATGCACTTTCTAATGGGTTTGGTAGACGATGACTTTGTGATAAGCTTTGTCTACAAATACAAGTATAGCTAATCAGCAGTTATGACGACATTTAGTATGCTTTACTACGTAACAAATATCTGCCTATGTGAAATGATTTCTAATTGGCATATTAGTGTAACAATACTAATAGTCTGAAAATGAAAAATAAAATGTTAGGTAATAGGTAGGTAGTTCTATGCTATTCTTGCAAAAACGAATAAAGGATGACAAATGTGAAATAATGTGAATAAATAAATAATCAAATGAACAAATTATCTGCTGAATGAACTAAGGATGGCCATAATAGTAAGAAAGCTGTAGGCCGACAGGTCTTTCTTTCAAATTCCCCATACACATGCAAGCTCCTCTTGGCTGAGCACACATGTGTTCTCAATGAAGAGAACAAAGGATTGGGCATGTTTAAATACAACAGACCAACCCTTCTTCCCTCCCACCATTGAGAGAATGACAACCCCATACTCATTAGGTGGTTGGATGATCCTGCTAAAATTGGTGGATTCGGCCAATATTCATCTAATAAGAATGGTCAACAGTCACAAAACTCCTATGAAACTGGTTGGCCTGTTGTATGTGCGCTTGGCAGCTGAAGGCATCTGTGTTGGTCCCATGTTCATATGTGCCTGCATTACTGAGAAAAATGAAGTTTTAATATATGTAAATTAGCCTCTAGGAGCAAAAGGGACGTTGTTGTTACACCTAGAGGCAAAGCACTCTCTGCAACTGCTGTGCCCTCTCTGCTTTGATTGACTAAGAGCAATACCATTTACACTGCCTGACCCTGTAAAAGTGCAAAGAGAGCAGAGCCTCTAGGTGTAACAGTAACACCTCCGCTGCTCCCAGAGGCTCATTTGCATATAATAAAACATCATTTTTCTCAGCAATGCGGTAACATATGAACATAGGACCAACATAGATGCCTTCAGCTGCCAAGCACACATCTAACAGGTCAGGGAGTTTCATAGGTACAAATCTGCTGACAGATGCCCTTTAACCATTCCCAACTGCCTTATGAATATACATGTCGGCAGTCGAAACTTTAAAGATGGCGCCCACTTGCAAGTGCAACAGGCACCATATCAGATAGGTGTCTGCTGTTTCAAACAGCAGTCATGCGGCGCCAGTGTGTGCAATCAACAATAACGTCAATCACATACATTTAACCTCTTAGATGCTGTGGTCAAAAGTGACCAGGGCATCTGCAAAGTCAAAAACCGGGAGCACGCGCTCCCGGCCACACACCAGCTCACCGTAGCGAGGAACGGGGGAGCTGGATGGAGTGGACAGCAGCCTCGATCCTCCGGTGGTAAGGATCCATAGGAACACAGTGTAATCCTCATAGACACTGATGCTAATTTTATATGGGCAAATAATCCTGCTTAGCCAAAAAAAAAAAAAAATGGAGTTTGTAATATAAATCTTATTGTAATTGTTGCCTTTTTTCCAGCTCCCTGGCAGCAATGTTAAGAGGTTTCTATTACACTTTCTATGGCAAGCATAGATCTCCACTGTAATACTGTTTCTTTTTTAAATATAATATATAAGAAAAGTTCCCTGGACGTGGCCAAAACGAAAACCTCCATTGTTTACATTGCTGGTTGCATTCAGGGAACCAGAAAATAATGTGCAATAGAAGTGAGGTTTATATTACACGGTGACACTTCATGAATAAACGGCTTCATTTATAGAAATACAGAGCCCCCATAAAGAGCAATTCTGCCCAAAATGCATGTCACACTGCACAATCCTCTCCATATTAATAGCCCGCAGAGCTCTGTTTATCCTGCTGAGCTAATCCCCATATAAACACGTTCTACAATAATGTTCTTATAGAAAAATCTTTCTGAAAGCTGCCAAATACCATGCATGAAAAGTAGCCACATTTTACTGAGAAGTTATGAATTCTCATTCAGTGCACTCTGAAATTTAAAGGTCCTACTGCAGATTTTTTTTAAACCACAATATCTCTGTATTTTTTTGTTTGTTTGTTTTTTACAGCATCACAGCCAATATTTTTTCATAGGAAACAAAAGGTAAAAAATATACCAATTTTCTACTTATTCTGTAGTTTTTTGGCAAAGTGAACATAGTGAACAACTGAATAAGGAAAGGGGTTTTAATAGAGTAAAAGCAAAGCTATCTAACAGATTGGTGCAGAGGGATCATAATCTTATAACCGTAGACTTGGATTGTACAAACAACAAAGCTGTGAATGCTCCTGTTTTTCCACAGAACAGAAAAATGAGTCGCCTTTTGTCTGACAAATGGAGATAAATGAACAATTTGAACTGTCCTTTTGAAAAATAAAAATTAAATGGATGTTTGAAAAGGATATCAAAACATGATGTGAAACAAACCTGAATCTATGAACGCGTATGTGCAGAAGGATTTTAAATATGTACAGTATTTCTGTACCCAGGCCGTAGGCGCACGTTGTTGGCTGATTTCTGCATTTCGTCCTTTGTTTTCAAGTCCTGCTTTCACTGACTGTAGACCTGCATCTTTTCTTTGGGTTTAAAACAGGTGTTAGGCTGGCGTCACGCATACTGTCGGTTCTTTTATGGCTTTTTTGCGGTAGTTTGATGTCTTTGGTGCATTTTTTTCCTGGATTTCTTTGCAGCTTTTAGGCCAGCTACAGATGTGACATAGAAGTCTATGAGAAATATTAAACACAGCACATACAGACATTTTTCGTTGCAGTGTTTTTTTTTTTTTTTACAATACTTTTTTCCCATACAGCTTCACAAAGGAATTGACATTACAGGGGGATACATACTATCTTCTAATAAGTAGGTTAGGCATTGACAAAACACCATTAAAGGGGTTGTGGCACTTCAGGAAAAGGCATTTATTATCTAAAGAAAGTTAATACAAGGCACTTACTAAGGGATTATCCATATTGCTTCCATTGCTGGCTTGATTCATTTTTCATCTCATTATACACTGCTTGTTTCCATGATTACAACCACCCTGCAATCCACCAATGGTGGTCACGCTTGCACACTATGTGCTGGCCATTCCGTTCTGCAAATATCCGTGGTCGTGTGCGTGAGTTTTAGTTATGGGCCAGATCCGACACTTCAGTTATTTTCGCTGTTGAGCTTCTATAACAACAATAAGAAAGCAGCCTTAGGGCTCACTTACACGAATATAAGGGATGACCATTCATATGCAAGTGAAACCATTTCCTTACAGCTTATTCATATATGAGTGAATTACGGACATGTGCTGTCCGTGTTCTTCATGGACAGCACACATCTACTGATTGTGGTATATTAAGTTATACATTCTTGTTTTTCCACTGTGCTTCTTTGGTCAATATTGTGGACCAAACATGCTGATTGAAGCCTATGGCATTTGAGTTCTGTATGTGGTTTCCACTGACCGTTAGTAGGAGATGCTCTGGAAATCTTCTTTTCGGTCTATTAGTGCACAAGAAATATGGATTCAACAGAGGCTACAAGATGGACATGAAGTAAAAAAAAACTGCAGAGACGCAGTTTCTCCAGATGCTGAAGTGTAAGAGGGCACCCAGCCGCAGACAATGCCATTCACTCTGTTACATGCAGTGCACTGGGAGCATCCCACCATTGCCATTCACTGATTGGTGATGGTGGGATGCACGAAGTGCAATGCCTGTGACAGAGCGAATAACATTCAATCACTCGTATTCCAGACACTATAAGCAAGCTGCCTGAGCCTGAGAACCCCGATGCACGTGTACTGACAAGAAATCAGAGCATCAGAAGACACTCTAGTGAAGAGCATCTGAACTCAGAACTCAGTCTACAGCCTCTGAACACTGAGCATTGTGTCCCTATAACAAGGATTTTTTTTTTTATGGGGGAATTCTAGTGAGAGGGGCTGCCACCAGTGCCTAATCAAGGGAATTGGGACTGGCTAATGGAGGATAACAAAGGACTAGTTGTTCCGTCATGTATAACGGAAACAAACAGAAACGTTATTTTGCCCCATAGACATGCATTAGAACGAAGCAAAATGGAATGCCTCTTAAAGGCTTCCGTTCTGCATTTCGTCCTAGAATTCCGTTATATTCCGTTATAACAGAACCTCTAACGAAACTACGATATGCGATTGAAGTATGTGGAAAGTCCTTTACCTGAAAGTATTACTAAATTGATAAACTGACTAGATGTGCAGTAGATTGAAGATATGTCTATACAGTATACAATATGTGTGCATATAGGTATATAGACTCCTCAACATTGAAATTGCAACACCAAGAAGGATGAGCCATAAAGGCATGTAAATTAAGGAAGTAGCAAGGGTCACTAAGATCTGCAAATGGTCAAATTTTCAAGCACCTAGCTCAAATCTGTGGCATGTAGCAGCAGCAGAAAAGCCAGAAAAATTGGATCAAGTTGTGTGAGATGATTGTGCGATGCCTCCTGTTAGTAGATGTACAAGTTATAGCAATTTGTCGCAAACTAAGAGGGATAGAATCCTTCAACCGAGAGACCTTGGTGCCGAGATGTTAGCACCTTTTAATAGCGTGTGTTCCTGTGGTTGAGAGAACAACAATGAATTGGAATGACAGCAAGAGGTGAATCTCTGCACGGATGGCAATAGTGATCCATTCTGTACTGGTGTTCCATTGACTTCACACCATTGCTCTCAAAAGCTATCATGGTGCACACCAAGATGGCAGTGGAGGATAGAATGGAGGTCTATCCTCTTCAACGATGAGTCCCGCTTTTGTCTTGGAAACAATAATAGTCAAAGATTGAGCTGGAGAGCATATGGACCAAGTCAAGAGGAGGCCTTCACAAAGGAGCATCACACCAGTTCTAATCTCTGGATTATGGTGTGGGGAGCTGCCAGCAGCGTATCTTGAAGATTTGTGTGCCCAAGTGCATTCAGCATAGCAGAATATTGTATTTCTGCAAGGGGCGCTCATACTCGATACTGAATAAATCGAAATGTTTTGAACATTTTGTTTCCTTTCTTATCATTTGCTCCCTTTACGTTACATGACCGTTTGAAACGACGCAATGGGGAAGGTCACAACTGCGACCAGCGATTGGCTGCAGATTCGTCCAAATGGAAGTTGACATCATGGGAGCGCAGCGGGGCAGCCGAGGTCGAGGACAGAAGGAGAGGGGTGCCAGTTCCAGGACCTGTTAAGTAGGCTCCTTTTGCAGGTCTACCCAAGAAGGGGAGTTTGCCAAAGTGCACAACTTCTTTTAAGAATTACTCCCAAAAAACATTTTATTTGGCAGCTTTACAGGGCTGGCGCTACCTTTAGGCGAACTAGGCGTTCGCCTAGGGCGCCAGCCTGCTGGGGACGCCCTGGTGGGCTCCCCTTGTCTGGGGCTGCAGCGCTGGACGAGCGGCTCTTGAGCCACCCCCAGCGCCATTACAGATGGCAGAGCAGGCACCTGCTCGCCCTGATGGCAGGTGCCTGTTCTGCCAGTAAATTACCAGTGCAGAGGAGGCGGGCGGCAAGGGAGGCTGTTCTAGCAGCTCTCCACTCCTCCCTCGCGTGCCCTCTGTGATGCCGGGAGCCGGAATATGACGTCATTCCGGCCCCAGCATACTAAACGGCGCACTGGAGGACTGAGGAGCTGCACCACACTGGACCCCAGGGAGGTGTCTGCCTGTATGTGTCTGTCAGTGAGTGTATGTCTGTGTGTCTGTCATTGAGTGAGTGTGTGTATGTCAGTGAGTGTGCATGCCTGTCTGTCAGTGAGTATCTGAGTGATTGTATGTCTGTCAGTGTGTGTTGTTCAGTGAGTGTGTGTGTCTGTCAGTGTGTGCGTGTCTGTCAGTGTGTGTGTGTCTGTCTGTCAGTGTGTGCTTGTCTGTCTGTCAGTGTGTGCGTGTCGTTCTGTCAGTGTTTGCGTGTCGTTCTGTCAGTGTTTGCGTGTCTGTCAGTGTGTGCGTGTCCGTCTGTCAGTGTGTGCGTGTCCGTCTGTCAGTGTGTGTGTGTCCGTCTGTCAGTGAGTGAGTGACATGGCGGGGGGGCGGCAAAATGGATCCTTGCTTAGGGCGGCAAAAATCCTTGCACCGGCCCTGCAGCTTTATTAATAATAAAGTATAGTTATTCACTCCTTTAGGATTCCTTGATGTACTATATGACAAGCACTTAGGCTCACGGAATCTTCCAGTGTCTAATGTGTGAACTAGTCCCTACCCATTCCAATGAGACTCACATTGTGTTAATAAAAATAGAAAAATATCCTCCCATCAATATGCACTCAATACCCCATAATGAGAAGTCAAAACAGAATTTAAGAATTTTGCTAATTTATTAAAAAGGGAAAGACTAACATTTTGCATGGATATTTTGCATGGGAAGTATTCAGACCCTTTGCTATGACACTTGAAATTTAGCTCCAGGGCCTCCAATTCCCCTTGATCATTGTTCAGATATTTATATACCTTGATTGGAGTCCAATATATATGTCTATATAAGGTCTCACATCTGACAACACATATCAGAGCAAAAACCAAGCCAGGGTGAGGAAAGAATTGCCTGTAGAGCTCAGAGATAGGACTGTGTGGAGGCACAGGACTGGCTGCCCCACCAAACTAAGTACAGTAATTGGGAGAAAAGGACCTTGGTAAGAGAGGTGACCAAGAACCCAATGGTCACTCTGCTGAGTTCTATATATTCTGTTCGTAGATGAGAGAAACTTCAAGATAGGCAACCATCACTGCAGCATTCCGCCAATCTGACCTTTATGGCAGAGTGGCCGGAAAGAAGCCTCCGTCTGGAGTTTGCAAAAAAGGAAAATATAGGACTCTCATACTGTGAGAAACATTATATTGTCTAATAAAACCAAGATTAAACTTTTTGGAATCATCTCTAAGAATCATATCTGGAGGAAACCTGGCATACCTACAATAAAGCATGATAGTAGCAGCATTATGGTGTGGAGTTTTTTTTCAGTGGCTGGGACAGGGAAACTGGTCAGGATTGAGGGAAAATAGAATGGAGCAAAGTACAGGGATATTCTTAATGAAAATCTGATCCAGAGCGCCTTAAACCTCAGACTGGGCAGAAGATTCACCTTCCAACAACATAATGACCCTAAGCACACAGCCAAGACAATGCAGAAATGGCATAGGGACAACTCCGTGAATGTCTTTGAGTGAGTCAGGCAGAGCCCTGATTTGAACCCAATTGAACATCTCTGGAGAGATCTGAAAATGGCTGTCCACCGACTGTCCCCATCCAGAGTATAAGATGATCTGTAGAGAAGAATGGCAGAAAATCTCCAATTCCAACTGTGCAAACCTTGTGGCATCATATCCACGATTACTGGAGGCTGTAATAGCTACCTAAGGTGCTTCAACTAAGTACTGAGTAAAGAAAAGAAAGATGGGACAATATGGTATATATTTTTGGTGTCAACCTCAGCTTGTTTCAGCACAGTCTTTATCCAGGTGTCCCCTGGTTGAAGGCTGCTCTAAAGCTCACTTTGGAGTTGGATCCATTCCAGTATCAGAGGACATCATGTGCATGGTATGCTTCCATTATGGTTTATTACGTTCTTATCCAAGATTTTGACTTTATGGGTCTAGACCAGCAAGATGCTTGTACATATGAGTGTGCTTTAGACAAGATATTGCAATGTTAATTTATGCTGTCTGCAGTAGGCTTCTATTGTTGAGCATACTGCTTATATTACCGTTGACATCTCTGCATAACTCAGAACATACCTATGACAATATATGTTTAGCATCTATTGTCATACCATTTAGGGTTTTGTAGGCTATTGGTTTTATGGCTGATGTATAAAGTTCTTTGGAGAGTCATCAACAAGGTCTTTTTGTGTTGTGTACTTCAGAGACCCTGCAAGTTAAGAGCTTACACATGTACAGCTTTCACCTGTGACATGTTCAGCTTGGACAAAGGGGTTGTATGGATGTAGCATTATGGGGATAGTGAACAAAATACTGAAAAGTGAATAACTTTACAATATATTTTAGTTTAAAATCTGCACTCTCACAGGATGTTAGAAAATAGTGGGATATAGGGAGCACTTACTTCGCCATACATAGCCCATAAAGCTGCCCCTCACTCAGTTGAATGTACCGTGCATAGCAGTCACTATTTGGATGGCATTCCAATGATTCTGTAGCCATGCCACTTTAATTATTTCATTGCGCATTGTAATGGAATAAGTGTTCCATGTTACATTGCGGGTTATTTATACAGATGTAAATGTATTAATACAGATGTAAATATGACATTGTAGCTACCTTTCTCAGCATGTTAGGAATCAACTGTGATTGGTATACTGTACTTTACGCCATGGAAGCAAATGTCGCATTGACTGCTATGCTCCACTGCACTTTTTTATTTGCACTTTTAAAATGTTTTCCATTATTCTAGTAAATTACATGTACACCTTTCTTTGGCTTTTATACTCCTGAGTGTTTTGTGTAAAGGTCAGTAATCAGTAAAGTAATGGATCTTTGTCCGTCCATCTGTCATCCTAATAATAAACCGATTGCATGATATAGAGTACACAGAAGGGTTTTCACAATAATATAAATTGTGAATCCACTAAAAATGTAACAATGTTGTAACCTAGTAACCTCTTTAACGCCACCATTTAGTCCCCT
This sequence comes from Bufotes viridis, assembly GCA_033119425.1. NCBI lineage: Eukaryota > Metazoa > Chordata > Amphibia > Anura > Bufonidae > Bufotes > Bufotes viridis. The sequence continues at coordinate 25,882 of JAKVIS010001392.1, forward strand.
AATTTCTATTTTTTCTATCAAAATAGGGATTTGTATCTAAATAATCTGTAGATAAATGGTTCCTGGTGTTACAGTGTTATGTAGCAGACAATATTGTGACACCTGTGGCAGGATACCCTGTTAGCAAAGGAAGCATACCATTAGTATAGCTCTCCGTTCCTCATGATAGTGGCTGTTTTTTTATATTTTATATTTATAGTTTTATAAATGAAGTGACCAATGTCAACTCATTTCTTCAAGGAGGCCTATGACTTTTCTTTCTGACATACTACCTGACCTTGTCACACATATCTTTACTAAGCTATAGTGTGTCCTTAATTAGCCTTATGCCTTTGGCCTTTTTTAAACATATTGACTAAGATATTGGCTGGATGAACAGTTTGTGCATCATTTTCTGCTTCCCATTGCCTATAGAAAGGACTGGAAAAAATAATCAACCAGTTGTTTGCAAGACTTCAGAACTTGACTGCAATTATAGCAGTCGCTTTTCCCAAGTACTAATCAATGGCTGTTGGTAGAAGGACTTCAGTAAAGCAGAAATATGTAACAACCAGAGCGGTTGCAAGGAAAGATATATGAAGCAAATAGCAGACAGAATAATAAACTCACTGATAGATGACAGAAAACTGGATAGAGATGGAAACAGATGAGGAAGAGGAAGATAGAGTCTGGCAAAGGAACAGACTTAGGCAAGGCAATGGCATAGAGGTGAAGTGTGACAGACCCCCAATCTTCATCAAAAATCCAAATCAGGCCCCCAATCAATATCAGACCCTGAAATTATACCAACATTCACATTCAGACCTCTGATTAGACCCCCAATTGTTCAACAGACCCCCAATCCTCATCAAACCTAAAATCAGACATCAATTCTTCATCAGACCTCAGATCAGACCCCATTTCTTATCAGACCCCCAAATTAGACCCCATTCATTATTAGACCTTAGATCAGGCCCCCATCAGACCTCAGATCAGACCCTCATTCCTCATTAGACCTCAGATACGACCCCCATCATACATAAAATAAATGGCATATCTCTCCTGTTTTGGACGGCACTGCCACTTTACAGACTCAGCAGCTGTTTATGCACTCACCACTCCGTTGTCATCTCTGGCTGGGAAATGGTTGCATGATGAAGGGGTTACACAGGATTGAATCTGATTTCTTGCATAATTAATACAGGAAATAGAAGATGGCCACTAGAGAATGAAATGCCTCGATGGCCTTATAGATGACCTACCTCTTTGGAAAATGTAGTTTGCTAATGGCTACTCCATACTACTATTCCCTACTTTGTTCCACCACATCAACTAATGGGACAGCTAGAGAAAGTCACCAGTGTGAGAACTATTATATCAGTTTCAACTGCAATAGCTAGATTTTGTGTGGGCTATTCTTGATCAATGTACCATAGAGAAAAAGTGCACCAGTCTTGTTTAGATGTATTTTGTTCATTTTATACTGTGAAATCTCCCTTATTTTCCTGTGCAATTATTCTTTATATTTTAAAATCTCAGCAGGTCCAGGGGACAATATTTCCAAACCCCAACTGTGATCCAATGATGGACGCACAGCTCATTGGAGGAGCTCTACAAGGATTCGGTCTGTATTATATTGTAATGTTAAAGCATGTATACCATAATTATACATATCATGTCGCATAAAAAAATAGTCATTTATTACATTTGTATGTTCAAATATTCTGAATCACATAATTTTACACAACAAACTGTCATACACTCCAACATATCGAAATTAAAGTGGTACAAGCCTCCACCACACATACACACAAAAACTTTTACAAGTGCTAGGAGGCTAAGAATATCAGGGAATATAGGTGGCGACTAGAGATGAGTGAAGTTTTGGAAAATTCGTTTTGGTTGCTTTGCCGAATTCTACCCAAAAATCTGCTTCGTGAATAATTACTCTGTCGCAAAGCGCATTTTTGTGTAAGTAGTGGGTGCAATGACAGGGATCTGCGATAGCGCCGCTCCCCATCATTGTATCCCTCAGATGCCACGTTCATACATGATCGCGGCATCTGAGAGTAATAAGATGGAGGAAGTAAGTATGATTATTTTTGTTTTTACACTATTTCAGGCTAAATTGATTCGCTACCATGAAGCACGAGGAAATTCGGCTTTGCGGCGAATCGAATTTATCCTGAAATTCGGATCGAAGTCCACTTCGTTGGATTTGATTCGCTCATCTCAAGTGGTGACATTCCAAATGCCTGAATTGCAATACATCGTTATTCCATCTATAAAAGATGAAAAATGTCAGTCCTGTACCACCAAAATGGGTACAATTGGAGGGTCTGAACAGAGCACCTTAATTAAAGGTAATGTGTCATCAGAAAAGTCACATTTTTATGTTAAACATAATTTTAGAATTTTTGGTGAGTTTTTTTCCATGTCATTATCCAGATCTAAAAAAAAGTATATACTGGTAATCCTGCAATTTTCAAACTGGCCACTAGGCCTAATAATAGGTTGTGATTATCTGTTCTGTATAGGTAACTTTTCAGTAGCTATTATCATTATAACCACCGGCAGACTTACAATGACAAGTAACACCTCTATATAGATAACACAGAAATAAACATTCACAATAGGTGATATTACAGCTTATCAGCTCCCTCCTGACCTCTGCACAGATCACAGAGCATGCCTAGAAAACTCTCCCTTATATGTCCATTGTGTCTATGGCCTATGAAACTGCTTTTAAAAGACAGGAAGTCCTAACATATTTTAGCCCTAGAACCACTTTCAAAATTGCAGGATTATATATATTTTTTTATATTTTATATATATTTTTAAATATAGATAGTGACATGGAAAAATGAAAAAATTTGCCAAAAATGAAAAAAAAAAAATGTTTAAGGCCTCTTGCACACGACTGTATGGCTTTTTCAGTATTTTCATTCATGTACAAGAGGCCTAACAGAAAAACAGGATTTTAATAGGTCATTTTCCATTCCTTTTACGAAGCTTACTTTTGTATAATATATATATCGTATATACCTCAAATAAACCTAACCTAGCCTTGTATTTTCTTTATGCTCTTACCGTCAGGCAGTCCATAATATACATATTTGACAAAAAGTGCTATTTTTGCCATGAGAAATATTATATCCCTGCCGGAATCCTGACGGATCCCATAATAAGGCTACATGAACATGACGTTGTTTTTCTCGGCTTCCATTTAAGTTTTTTTTGCGGTTAGGAGCCCATTCATTTCAATGGGTCAGCAAAAAATTCTGACAGTTCATCCGTTTGTGTTCCGTGTCCGTTATCCGTGTTTCCCTTCAGCAAAAAAAGTTGTGCATGTCCTATTTTTTTCTCATTTGCGGACGAGGATAGGCATTTAGTACAAGGAATCTGTGAAAACAAAGGAATCCTCCCAAAAAAAAATGATGCACCATCAGTTTTTTTTGCGGATCCCGATTTGCGGACAGCAAAAAACAACTTTCGTGTGCATGTAGCCTAAGTCAAAGGTATTTATCCAGATTATTTGAGAAACAGGTCCATCATAGGTGTCATTAACAGAAGTCATGATGCTTGTGTAAACCAGGTATAACATCTGCCAAAACCTTCAAATAATTCATTGTAGAAAAGAAGATCTTCTGATGCTTGTTGTCACCTCTCCTGACATGTCTCTTTTGGTAACTACATGCATTCCCCTTGTAATAACAACTCTGAGGTATCTGTTCTTATAACTATTGTTGTGTCAATCCTTTATTATCCCCTTAGTAAACACCCATAAGTGTTTTTACGGCAGTCACTAAGGGGCCTTAGGCTGGGCCGCCGCTTTGTTATGGCAGCCCAAGTGCTGCACGGGTGGAGTGGGGACCCGGTTTTCACATGAGAGCCGCGGCCCTGCTCTAACAGCCTGGACCGGCAGGAGTGCCGATCCGGGCTGTTTAACACTTTACATGCTGTGGGCAATGGCGCCATGTAAAGTGCTGACAGAGAGAGGGGACTCCCTCTGTCTCCCATTGGCACCCTGCAAATGCGATCGCGGGGTGCTGATGTGTGTGAAGGCTGGCTGGGTAATTTCCAGCAGGCCTTGAGTAATTTCCAGCAGGTTGCGCCTCTCTGGTGCAGCCTGCTGGTCAATGTCAGAATAGCACTGACATTAAAATACAATGCACTATAGGGATAATGCATTGCATTTTAAAGTCAATCAGAATGTTGCCTGTTATAGTCCCCTTGTGGTAAAAAAAAACACATTTATTAAATTTTAAAAATCCCATTAAAAAAATTGCGCTTTTTTTCCATTGAAAATACGCTTTTCAATTAAAAGAATTGCAAAAAAAGTCTCCCCCATATGTTTGGTATTGCCGCGTCTATAACGACCCGGACTACATAAATATCATGTAAATTATCCCCTATGGTGAACGCCGTAAAAAAGAAAAAATATTTTTTTCTTTTAAAAAAAAAGGGGGGTTTTATTGCAAAAAAAGTAGTAAAACGGAAAAAAACTATATGTATTTGGTATCATTGTAATTGTAGTGACTCAGAGAATAATAATATTATGTTATTTATACAGAAAAATGAACGCTATAAAATTTATAACGCAAAACCGCAGTGGCAGCATTGCTGTTTTTCCCATCTCCCTCCCAGAAAGAGTTAAAAAATAATAATCAGAAAGTCATGTGTAGCCCAAAATGGCGCCATTAAAAACTACATCTTGTCCCGCAAAAATCAAGCCCTCATGAAGCTATATAGACGGAAAAATAGTTATAGCTCTTGGAACGCGATGATGAAAAAGGAAGAAAAACGCTTGGTCAGTAAGGCCCAAAACAGGCTGGTCACTAAGGAGTTATTCCTTCTATAAGTTATGAATGAACTGCTAACAGTTTGCAGTGAAGGTCCAGCTGGGTGTTTCCAGTAAGGGGTGTGTCCTTGCACAGTCTGACACTGGCAGCACTAACTGGTTAGGGTCAGACTGTACAGAGACACACCTGCAACTGGTAACACCCAGTTGGACTTTCATTGCAGACCGCTATCAATTAGAATAATGAATGGTACAACATAGATTCATAAGAATAGGCGCTCCAGAATTATTATTACATGAGGAATGAAAGCATTTGTTAAAAGTAACATGTCAGGAGAGGGGACAAATCCTCTTTAAGGATAGATGATCAATCAATGATACAAATGTGTTAGTAAAGTCTTCATTTCATCAGCACAAGATGCCCATCTTTAATGACTCTGAAATGGCTCTTACTTTATTGGTTTCTGTTATTTAGTGCACTTTTTTGATAAGTGATCATTTTAAGCACTTTAACAACTCTTCCACACAACACTCCATCTACAAGGAATTTAATCGAGTTTAATTACTAGCCACTGTATGCTTAAGGCAAAAATGTTGCTCATCTGAGATACATTCAGTTTATAGTTTAAATGATGCATCTACATTGAATTTTAATCGGGTATATACGAATACTAGGCAGAGTTATAGGCAATTATACATTTAGACATCTCATTAGCAATTTATTCTCAGCACAGATCAAAAGTTGTGAGCTATAAATTAGCCAGCTATTCTTTTAAGCAAAGATAAATGCGTACGTACCGTGTATACTAAATTTACACCAACGCAATCCGATGTCTGCGCTGCATAAACTATCCTGCGCACACAGCGCTCTCTATCATCATTGCAAATGGTACAAGAAGAGGCATTTTGTTACTTACCTTCCTCCTTAAATTCTACCGATCTACAGAATGACTTTGTTCCCTACTATGTTTCACTATATCATTTTGATCAAGGGAGAACTTTATAGGTCGTGCTATGAAAGATTAAAGTTTATGCAGCTTTAGGCCTCAATTATGCATTTAATCTTCCACAGGTAAGAGGACTGTAAACTGCATCTTACCGAGTAATTGTCCTAATTTAAACCAAGGTTCTACATACTTTAAAGCAGCGTTCTTTAACTCCAGTCCCCAGGGCCCACCTACCGGTCAGGATTTGAGAATATCCCACAGAATGAAGACCTGTGGTAAACCCTGATGCATTGACAATAACTACATCACCTGCTCAATACTAAGGCAACCCTGAAAACATGGCCGACGGGTGGGCTCTGAGGACTGGAGTTGAGGAACACTGCTTTAAAGAGGATGTGTCATCAGAGGATGACATTGTTTAAATCGAGTTTTTATGTTAAACATATTTACTAATAGTGATGAGCGGCAAGGGCAACTATTGAATTTGTGATATTTCGAAAATATTTGGGTAAATAATCGCCATATTTTTGCGAATTCGAAAATTCGTTATCTCCAGTCATTATTTTCTTGATTGCAGAAACCGGCAATTAAAAAATTCGCATTACGAAAATTCACATTCAACACTACTCCTAAAATCAAAGACATTGCAGCCTTCTCACTGGCCCACAAGCTAGAAGCAGGGAGGGATCATGTGTACTGTTTAAAAACAAAAATCTCGAATATTCGAAATTACAAATATATATCACTATATTCTAAATATTCGCGAATTCTCGAAGTGCCAATATTTGCGATAAAAATTCGCAATTCGAATATTCATGATCAATACTATTATACTAAAAATGTTAAACTTTGCTTCTGCTTGATTAAAGGTGTAGTCCCATGTGGACACATAAAAGTCCGATAGGTGCAGTTCCCACCTCTGGTATCCACCTTTTTTCAAGAACCGCAGTGAATGGAAAAGTGGCTGCCAACAATTGACTCCCTCCATTCTCTGCTCTGAAAATTTGAAAAGTAGCTGCATAACCATGTGCCTTCTGGAGACAGGTTCCATAGGTTGGACAAGCACCCAACAGACATTTATAGCATATCCATTAAAGCTTGTATTAGAAATTCTGAGAATCGAAGGAAAAAATTTAATCTCTTTCGCAAAACAGCGATCTTCGCACGTGTGATCCAGCGATCATTCGAAAAATCATTCGATTCTTGCTGATTCTGATCTTTCAGCATGCTTAAAAATTCTCAGTCACCGAGCTTATATCTGAGCATGTAATAAGTCGTCACCTGTTTTCTTTGTGTGTAAGGGCTCTTTCACACTAACCTTTTTGTTAGTGTCGGGTCTCTATGCCGGAAAAATCCTGATCAGGATTATCCCAATGCATTCTGAATGGAGAGAAATCCGTTCAGGATGCATCAGGATGTCTTCAGTTCAGGACCAGAACGTTGTTTGGCCGGAGAAAATACTGCTCCGGGAGCCGCACGGACTGTAATTATACCCTCCCCCGCTCCCCACTACTACTATGGCAACCAGGACTTTAATAGGGTCCTGGCTGCCATAGTAACCTCAAAACATTTCGAAGACTGATCAGGATCCTGATCAGTCTTCTAATGCTTTCAGGCGACTTGCGTTCTGACGGATCCAGCGGGACGGAAGTGCCTGCCGGATCCTCAGAACGCAAGTGTGAAAGAGGCCTAATATGTGTATTGACGAATGATTAGAGAGTTTATACAGATAGAATTACCGATTACTACAGCGACCATCGTTCTGTGTAATGTGAGCACTTTCGAATGCCAACGCATCACTAACTATTCAATCATCAATCATCATTGGTGCAAAATGTACTTGTCTAATACTGCCCTAAATGTCCAGATGGAAATACTATCATGATAATGTCATGACTGCTGACAGTCAGCAGTTATCATATTATCATTAGAGAGTAAAGGTGAATTTACACACCCAGAGGAGCAGCAGATTGTTGAGAAGGAAGCTTTCCTTTCCGACAGTCGGCTGCTCGCTCAGTGGAGGTGCAGCGATCACCTCCACAGTATGAGGACGAGCTGGTATTGCGATCGCTTGTCTTCATACAGCCGCATTGTTTCCAGGCAGCAGATCACTGTTTAGGCCGCACAATCTGCTCCACAGAAACAATATTGATGTGCCTGCATGAACGAAAGGATCACCCGATGAACAAGTGTTTTGCTTGTTCATGAGGTCATCAGTGGAACTCTTACACGGGCAGGTTGACGGGAATGAGCATTCGAAGGGACGTTTGTTCCCGATAATCTGCCCAATAATGTGCCCATCTAAAACCACCTTAAGGGCCCTTTACACAGGCCGACAATCAAACAGATCATCGCTAACAAGCGTTACTAGTAACATTTGTTAGGGATTATCTGGCATTGTAGATTTAGCCCACACAATGAATGCCACAAAAAAATCACAGAATTTATATTTTTTGTTCTTCCAAAAACATGTGCCACAACATTACAAAGATTTAACCTACTGAAACTAAGAAAAGTAACCAAACAACCAAATTTTAGCAATTACTGTAACTTCTGATTTAGGGCGGGTTCACATCACTGTTATAGATTCCGTCATAGTTTTCGGTTATAACATGGTTATAACTGAAAATAACGGAATCCATAAGACGGAAGTCAAAACGGACACCTTTGACCACCTCCCGACCGCCTAACGCAGGGATGAGTCCTAAGGGCGGTCGGAATGTTCCTCCTTGACGTGTCGGCGCATCATCTCGCGAGAGGCGAGATTTCCTGTAAGCGCCCGTGCGCGCTCACAAGATCACATCGGGAGGAAGTTTAACTACAGCCTGCCAGCGCTGATTGTGCGCTGGCAGGCTGTAGTAGTTAAAAAAAAATCGCATATCAGACGCTGCTTTGTTAACAGCGTCTGATATGCCTGCTGCCTGCTCCTCTGGTGGTCCCTTTTGCTTGGGACCACCAGAGGAAACATATGTAAGTGCAACAATCACCATACACCACAGAATCGAGGAATAGATGCGGGCATTTTTACGGACGTGTGAATGGGGCCTTACTTCGCAAGCACTCCTATGTCCTTTCCCCTTTTTTTATTTTTTTTTGCATATTTTTTTGCAGAGATTTTTTCATCCACATTGATCGATGCGAATGAAGAAATCTGTGCTGTTCATTTTTTCTTTCAGCTCAGAGGCTGAACGGAAAAAAATAAATCTCATTACCCGTATGCTCAATATAA